>JADRCD010200352.1:6171-33464 GCA_019843815.1 Montemys delectorum | reverse complement strand
AGAACCCTTCAGGCCCACCACCTCACTTTGTGAGTATCCTCAGGCAGTCCTCAGGCAGATGTGAGAACCCTTCAGGCCCACCACCTCGCTTTGTGAGTATCAGCAAGTACTAGCAGATGCTGAGTTTTTCTTTCTCTCTGCTCAATTTGGCCTTGAGGGTGGTTTTTTTTTCTTCTAAATAAACAAACATAATATTAACAGACGTAAGTCTAATTTTAAACTTGCTTAAAAAATAATTATCCATTAGTGAAGTACGTTCCCTCAGTTCCAAATATACTATTGTTTGGTTTTCCCAATTAGCATAATTTACCAACACTAAAAATAATTTCTGAAACAAAAATCTTCTGAAAATAGAAGTAAACAGAGTGCATTTCCTCCTCATTTTAGAAATCAATCTCCTTCTGTTTCATGATCAAACCTTTAAACAACTATAATGAAACGCTGCCACTGATTTAAAGTCAAAACCATTTTCTGATTACTGCCCGTTAACCATTTGAAGCCCCCCACAGGGAAAGCATGGTGCTGAAGTGGGAGATATTTTTCCCTATTCCAGTTTTCAAATGTGGCATGTTTGTAACAATGGCCTTAGGAAGATTTCCTATACAACCCTCAAAGGACCTTGGTTATGACAATGCCCACTGCTCACTACTTGTGTGCTTGAACTCATTGTGAAGACAAGTCATCAGAAAATGGGGACCTTTGCTGTCATTTTGATGACAAAGGTCTTTCGTTCTCCAACAGTTAGTTCACTGAGTTTTGAGTCTGAGCTAGGGTTGGCGCTGTATGCTGGATGTCAGTGGAGCTGCGAACCGAGCAGAGAAGAGTGAAGTCACGACAGAGCAGAGAAAATGAACATGGACCAGAGACACAGATTCATGGCTGTTTGATTGCATACAGGAGTCCTCTGGATGGAGGGAACGTATTTCCATGAGAGCATGGGCTAGTTGTACCCTAAACAAACCACACTTTAAGAAGAGACATTGCTTGGAAAGTGACTCCCGTGTTAGAAAAGGGCTAGGTGAGACGCTTGAGGGATGAAAGAGACGCAGATGGCTGAAGAATGTTGTGAATTATGGCGAGCTTGTACCGGATGTAGGAAATGGACCGGATGTAAGAAAGGCTTCTATCTTAAGCTGAGCTCTCTTCAAACAGATGCTGAGACAATTTGCCGCCAGGTGTTTATGGTTTGTGCTTCCAAGACTAGACCCTTTAAGGAGAGGAGGGGGCTTGGAGCTGCGACGACAGCTAGAACTGCTTTCAATTAGGGCCTTTGTGTACTGTACAGATTGATGAGGGCTTCTGCCCCTCGCAGGGCCAGGACTCTGGGAGCCTAGCTGGGGAGGAGGAGCCCAATCTCTGTTCCTCTGGCTGGAAAGGGAAACTTTGGGCTGCTGCAGGTACCTAGATGTTTGGCCTGTGTGTGACTCAGAGGGTGAGTGAGCGAGCAGTAGGGCAGGAGGCTAGGCTTGTGGTCAGGGGACACGGCATGGAGGCTGGGGATTTGAAGGTTATCCTAGGAATGCCTGCATTGTCTTTTTTGAAATTTATTTTTAATAGATATTTTCTTTATTTACATTTCAAATGATGACTCCTTTCCTTTTTTCCCCTCCGGAAAAAACAAAACAAACAACCTGTTCCCTCCCCCCTCTCCCGGCTCACCACCCCACCCTCTCCCCCTTCCTGGCCCTGGCATTCCCCTACACTGGGGCATAGAACCTTCACAGGACCAAAGGCCTCTCCTCCCATTGATGCCCAACTAGGCCATCCTCTGCTATACGAATGCTGCTGGAGCCATGAGTTCCACCATGTGTACTCTTTGGTTGGTGATTGAGTCCCTGGGAGCTCTGAGAGTACTAGTTAGTTCATATTGTAGTTCGACCTGAGGGGCTGCAAACCCCTTCAGCTCCTTGGGTCCTTTCTCTAGCTCCTTCATTGGGGACCCTGTGCTCAGTCCAATGGATGGCTGTGAGACTCTACTTCTGTATTAGTCAGGTACTGGCAGAGCCTCTCAGGAGACAGCTATATGAGGCTCCTGTCAGCCAGCACTTGCTGGCATCCACAATAGTGTCTGGATTTGATGATTGAATATGGGAAGGATTCCCAGGTGTAGCAGTCTCTGGATTGTCCTTCCTTCAATCTCTGCTCCATAGTTTGTCCCTGCAACTCCTTCTATGGGTATTTTGTTTCCCCTTCTAAGAAGGATCGAAGTATCCACACTTTGGTCTTCCTTCTTCTTAAGTTTCTTGTGGTTTGTGGATTGTACCTTGGGTAGTTCAAGCTTCTGGGCTAATATCCACTTATCAGTGAGTGCATACTATGTGTATTCCTTTGTGATTGGGTTACCTCACTTAGGATGATATCCTCTAGATCGATCCATTTCCCTAAGAATTTCATAAATTCATTGTTTTTAATAGCTGAGTAGTACTCCATTGTATAAATGTACCACATTTTCTGTATCCATTCCTCTGTTGAGGGGCATCTGAGTTGTTTCCAGTTTCTGGCTATTATAAATAAGGCTGCTGTGAACATAGTAGAGAATGTGTCCTTGTTATATGTTAGAGTATCTTCTGGGTATATGCCCAGGAGTGGTATAGCTGGGTCCTCTGGTAGGACTATGTCCAATTTCCTGAGGAACTACCAAACTGATTTCCAGAGTGGTTGTACCAGCTTGCAGTTCCACCAGCAATGAAAGAGTATTCCTCTTTCTCCACAACCTCACTAGCATCTGCTGTCACCTGAGCAGCCATTCTGGTATGAGGTGGAATCTCAGGGTTGTTTTGATTTGCATTTCCCTGATGACTAAGGTTGTTGAACATTTCTTTAGGTGCTTCTCAGCCATTCAGTATTCCTCAGCTGAGAATTCTTTGTTTAGCTCTGTACCCCATTTTTAATAGGGTTATTTGGTTCTCTGGAGTCTAACTCTTGAGTTCTTTGTATATTTTAGACATTAGCCCTCTATAGGATGTAGGATTGGTAAAGATCTTTTTCCAATCTGGTGGTTGTCATTTTGTCTTATTGACAGTGTCCTTTGCCTTACAGAAGCTTTATAGTTTTATGAGGTCTCATTTTTTCAATTCTTGATCTTAGAGCATTAGCTATTGGTATTCTGTTCAGGAAATTTTCCCCTGTGCCCATGTGCTCAAGGCTCTTCCCTACTTTCTTTTCTATTAGTGTCAGTGTATTTGGTTTTGGGTGGAGGTCCTTGATCCACTTGGACTTGAGCTTTGTACAAGGAGATAGGAATGGATGGATTTGCATTCTTCTACATGCTAATGGACAGATGAGCCAGCACCACTTGTTGAAAATGCCGTCTTTTTTCCACTGGATGGTTTTAGCTCCTTTGTCAAAGATCAAGTGACCATAGGTGCATGGGTTCATTTCTGGGTCTTCAATTCTGTTCCATTGATCTACCTGCCTGTCACTGTACCAATACCATGCAGTTTTTATCACAATTGCTTTGTAATACAGCTTAAAGTCTGGGATGGTGATTCCACCAGAGGTTCCTTTATTGTTGAGAATAGTTTTGGCTATCCTGGGTTTTTTGTTATTCCAGATGAATTTGCAAATTGCTCTTTTTAAGTCTGTGAAGAATTGAGTTGGAATTTTGATGGGGATTGCATTGAACCTGTAGATTGCTTTCGGCAACATGGCCATTTTTACTCTATTAATCCTGCCAATCCATGAGCATGGGATATCTTTCTATTTTCTGAGATCTTCTTCAATTTCCTTCTTCAGAGACTTGAAGTTCTTGTCATACAGATCTTTCACTTGCTTAGTTAGAGTCACACCAAGGTATTTTATATTATTTGTGACTATTGTGAAGGGTGTTGTTTCCCTAACCTTTTTTTCAGCCTGTTTATCCTTTGTGTAGAGGAAGGCCACTGATTTGCTTAAGTTAATTTTATATCCAGCTACTTTGCTGAAGTTGTTTATCAGGTTTAGGAGTACTCTGGTGGAATTTTTTTGGTCAATTAAGTATATTATCATATTATCATATCATCTGCAAATACTGATAATTTGACTTCTTCCTTTCCAATTCGTATCCCTTTGATCTCCTTTTGTTGTCTAATTTCTCTGGCTAGGACTTTAAGTACAATATTGAATAGTTACGGAGAGAATGGGCAATCTTGTCTAGTCTGTGATTTTAGTAGGATTGCTTCAAGTTTCTCTACATTTAGTTTGATGTTGGCTACTGGTTTGCTGTATAATGCTTTTACTATTTTTAGGTATGGGCCTTGAATTCCTGATCTCTCAAAGACTTTTAATCAAGAAGAGGTGTTGGATTTTGTCAAATGCTTTCTCAGCATCTATGGACTTTTTCCCTAGGTTTTCTATCTCCAGAGTTGTCTCTCTTTGTGAATTCTTTATTGTTTCTGTTTCCATTTTTAGATCCTGGATGGTTTTGTTCAATTCCTTACCTGTTTGGATGTGCTTTCCTGTAATTCTTTAAAGGATTTTTGTGTTTTTTCTTTAAGGGCTTCTACGTGTTTACTCATGTTCTCTTGTAATACTGTAAGGGATTTTTTTTGCTTCCTCTTTAGGGACTTGTACCTGTGTTATCCTGTATTTCTTTAAGGGTGTTATTTATGTCCTACTTAAATTCCTCTATCACCATCATGAGATATGATTTTAGATCCAAATCTTCCTTTTCCTGTGTGTTGGGGTATCCAGGACTTTTTGTGATGGGAGAACTGGGTTTTGATGATGCCAAGTAATCTTTGTTTCTGTTGGTAAAATTCTTGTGTTTGCCTTTTGCCATCTGTTAATATCTGGTGTTGGATGTTCTTGTTGTCTCTGTCTGGAGCTTGTTCCTCCTATGGGTCTATAAGCCTGTGTCATGACTCCTGGGAGATTAGCTCTTCCCTAGTAAGACCTGTGCTCAGCGGGCTGTGGATCAGCTGTTCCTCCTGGGTGCAGATGGTTGAATGAAGGACCCTGTCCCAGTTGCTCAGCAGCTTCTGAGGCCTGTCCCTCCTGGCTGGTCTCATCTTAGAAAGTCACCGGAGAGAAAATGACAATCTCACCTGAGACCCAGGGTCAGAGCACTCTCTGGAGATCTGCTCTCCCCTGGCAAGAAAGGTACACAGAGGGCTGTGGAACGGGCACATCTCTTGGCTGCAGATGGAGGTAGAAAGGACCCTGTCCCGGCTGCTCTGCTGCTTCTGTGGTCTGCCTGCGTTGTCTTAAGAACTCCGGTAGAGAACACGGGGTAGGCTGAACCACACTGGTATGTATGTTGTGTCCTCTTTTAGGTTGGCTCAGTGATCTTATCATCTACTCTCTAGGATACTCATTCCAACACTCCTGGTTGTCTTTGAGAACAGAAGCCAGGCAATAGTATAAAGGATAGAATTAACAGTGTGTATGTCTGTGGTCTAGGAAATACTTGCGCCTTTTAAGAGTGTCCAATTACCAATGTTTACAAAAGCTCTCTATGATTATATTATATTACACTGGTTATTTCTCAGTCAGTACTCGAATGCCACATCTTTAATTCCGCAAACCATGTTCCTGTGTCAGGCCACCACAAGGGATGCCGGTTGCTCCAGTCTGGTTAGATTTTCTTTCATATGTGACTATATTTCTGTATATCTAAAACACTAAACTCACCAATAGAGTGACATTTTAAATATTTACCAGGAAGACCAAGTGGATTTTGGAAAACTGCATGCTGTTTTGGTGAACTGGATGGCAGGAGTATGCGCTTGGTGTTCAGATGCCTGGTCCGATCTCTACTGCAAGTCACTCTGGCTTTAATTCTCCATCCGTGACTGACCCTCAGAAGCTCCTGAGAAGCAGTGGAAGTGATTCTCATTCAGATCCCTTCCCTGGGAAGATGAATCATGCTACCTCATAAAAACCACTCCGAGCTCTGGCCTGACACTTTAATAGCTTTTGCCTTTAGTCAGTTGGTGTAAGGATCTAATTTTGAGCCTATTCATTTATCCTAAAAGGTCAATGTAATTTCCTGAGAGCCCCAGTGGCCCTGCTTCAGAATGGGTTGTCTTGTAACATGGCACTAATGCTAGTACCAAGTGGTATAAAGTTAAAGCTCCCAGATGTGTCTCTTGTTGACTACTGCATATCTGTCCAGATTCACAGGCCCAAAGTCTTTACCTGAGCGTCACCTGAGTCCTTTGTTCTTATGTCGCAATCAAACTGTATGCCCTATCATCGCTGTCCTCTAGAAACTCTCTTTCATTTCATCTGTCGCTACGGGGCAAACACTTGCTTTGATCATGTACCCCATCAATGTATCCAAACAGCCTACAGTTGTTTACCTCTGAGGCTAATCCCCAGATAAAACTCCCAGAGTACTCTTCTCATGATAACCTGTGAGGTTTCCCCTCAGCCTAGTTGGCATTTTCCCTAGCTAGGACTTGCACATCCACGCACACCCCATACTCTGCATTGCATAATAAGATCATCATCTGTCAAATGAAAACATCATGGAGAACAATGGTACAAGAGGCCGTTTTTCCAACTTGAGGCTTGGTAGGGGGGTGTCTTACAGAGACAGTTGCAGTTCTTCCTAGTTCTTTCTTTTATACTGTTGAGAATAGGGTGAGTCATTTCCTTGATGTTAAAAGGCTTGCTGGAATTACATGCTTCGATAAACTCTGGTATTACATTGTATTACATTATAAAGATTAAAACCCATCGCCTGGTGAGATAAGACTCCGATCGTGAAAAAAATTATATCGGAAACAGCTAACTATAATTGCAACTTATTCTACATTGACAAAGGAACAAAGTATTCTGACTGAAGTGTTTAGAAAGAAACAGCGTTTGCTTTGGGCATTGGAACAGAAAGATGAATAGGAGATCTGAAAGCAGTCCTAAGAGGAACAGAGCCTGACGTTCTCTGGGGAGGTATTCCCTCAGTAGCCATGGCAGAGGATGCAGAGTTAGGGTGAGAAATGACCCGGGATGATGAATGGTACTCAGGGCACAGGGGAGTTCAATGCTGTGGAAAAGAATTTCATTGTGTTCTTAACAGGGAGACCTGTTGAGAGTGTTTGGAGCGGGTCTGATTTGTAGCTTTGTTCCTCAGATGTGGGAAGGAGTATCTGAAGAAGCTTAGCAATCTAGAGAAGAGTGGGCCAGAGGGTGATCAGGGCGGCTTCCCTCGGACTAGGAGAAGCCAAGCTTGGGAATGCTGGATTCGCAATAGGGGAGTTTTAGGATGGGTTGTATATGGCAGAAGGGAAAACAGTTGCAAATATTGTGATATTTCCTATTTCAGCCCGACAGCCAGCCCCAAAGAGTCCCCAGTGAACCCCACTCCTTGGCTTCACTGGGACTCATATGGTCCCTTCCTACACTGAACCAGGGTTATTCTCTTTGACCAATCGAATATGCCAGAAGCAATGATATGCCCCATTGACATTTTGACCAGAGCCAGAGCCCAAACCACTCAGCCAAGTTTCCCAGACTCCAAACACAGGAATGACATGAGATTATTTTTTTCTTCTAAGTTTTCAGAATTTGTTATGCAATAGCAGACACCAAATACTTTGGGTGACTAGAACAATTTTGATTAGCTTATGAAACAAAGCAGAGGCAATGGGAGCTAGTTATATCGAAGAAATGAATTTTTCTGTGTTTTAGAACATACTTTGGCAGTGGCAGCTTCCGACCTCCCTGTTCCTCAGGGCTCTGCGATTGGACAGACTAAGAATTCATCCACAGAGTGCAGACGGGGCTTCCAAGATGAGGAATTCATCAGAATCACTTGGTAAACTGATGGCTGGATCAGACCCCGCAGTGTCCTGGTTCTGCGGGTTTGAGGATGGGTCTCGAACTAGTTTTTTAGGTATTGCTCATGATTTGGGTTTCAGACTCAGGGTCCTAGTGCCCTTAGTATGGTATGAAAGAAAGAGATGCAGCATGCTAACACGGATTATAACTAACAGTTCTGTCTAGCTGTATTTCCACATTACTGAGGGCCTGTGTGGCTTGGATTCTGATGCTTCCCAGATTTCCAGGCGCTAAAGGCCTTATCTTCAGTGGTGCTATTGGGAGGTGATGGGACCTTGGGCTGGGGCTAGTGAAAGAGGTGAGTTCTTGAAGGGGATGGCAGGGTCCTGACCTGTCATCCCTTGATTGCTTTCAGGCAATGAAATATACAGTTCATTCTACCCATGTTCCATACCCTTCTCCTCTGCCACAGCCACCAGAGGCCCAAAGCAATGGGCCCATCTTATGGACTGGAAACCCCCAAACTGTGAGCCATAAGAAAACTTCTCTCTTTGCAGGTTATCCTATGGTGCTGTTCTTAGTGTTGCTTGCTTGTTTATTTGGTTTTTTTTTTTTTTGGTATTTTTTGTATTGTTTGGATCTTCCAATTAAAGGTGTTGATTTTTGTGAGCAACAATTAACTTATATACTTGTGCAGTTTAGTGGAAAAAGTGTAGTGCCCCAAAGTTGGGAGGAGACTTTGTTCTTCAGAAACAGGTTCTGCCACCAGCCCGTGTGGGCACTCAAACGTCTCCTCTCAGTAGTTGTCACCAATCACAAAGTGACCGCTGAAATGATAATAGTGCTAAATTAATGCTAATAATTTTTATATTGTATTTTATTTTTAGCTGCCAGGGGAACATTCATCCTTAACTAAGCACACCTAGTTTTTTTTTTTTTTTTCCTTTTGGATTACAGATGTAAAATACTCAGACATAAATAGAAATGTTTTGTTATTCTTGTGGGCCCGATGTTCAAGATGTGTTGTAAAATGCAAGACTTGGTTCGATTTTTAAAGAATAGGGTTATTTTAATCACACTGTTCACAGACTATAAGCTGTAGGTATCATATCTGTTGAGGGGAAAGATGCTGGATGAAATAGCGAATCTAGCAAATGCCTTGTCAGTTTGGAAACAAGTATGCAAGTTAAAGATTGAACTTGCATTATAGGAGACAGCTAGAGTAACAGCCTTTAGGGATTCACAATGAACATCTTTCCCTTTCTTCTTCTTCTGCCCTTTCTCTTCATGTTGTGTATTTGGAACCTGTCAGTGGGTTTCAGGTGACTGGGAAGCATGAGTTTAAAGTAATAGTAGAGGAAGCTTCAAGTGTCCAATTATGCTCCTCAGATTTGGATATTTCTTATATCCCTGGGATAGGTCTCTGTAGACCTATCTTATTTTGACAACCAGGAGGACCGATGACATAAGTCCCATATCAAAACTGTGCAGTGTGAGGTGCTATGCCCATCTTGTCAGAGAAAGCAAACAGCCTTCTAGACGGGAGTCTGTTTCAATAATGAGTAGCAATTGGTCAAAATAGAGGGTTACATTTCTTTATCCTTTTGAAAGTCTTGCATTTTACAACACATCTTGAACATCGGGCCCACAAGAATAACAAAACATTTCTATTTATATCTCAGTATTTTACATCTGTAATCCCAAAGGGGGGAAAAAAAACTAAGTGTGGTTAGTTAAGGATGAATGTTCTCACATATACCAGTTAAATGTTTCATTAATATAATTAGCTAACCAGGAAAAGACAGTAAGCTGAATGTTACATTTTTCAGTGGTGTGTGTCTGAGTGCATGTTTGGATATGTGTGTGGTATATGTGGTGTGTGCAGTGTGCATGGTGAGGGTGTGTGTGAATAGTATGGATATGAAGGTCTTTAAGGGTTGTACTGGCTGGTTTTGTGTGTCAACCTGACACAGGCTGGAGTTATCAGAGAAGGGAGCTTCAGTTGGGGAAGTGCCTCCATGAGATCCAGCTTGGGGCATTTTCTCAATCAGTGATCAAGGGGGTAGGGCCCCTTGTGGATGGTGCCATCCCTGGGCTGGAAGTCTTGGGTTCTATAAGAGAGCAGGCTGAGCAAGCCAGGAGAAGCAAGCCAGTAAGGAACATCCCTCCATGGCCTCTGCATCAGCTCCTGCTTCCTGACCTGCTTGAGTTCCAGTCCTGACTTCCTTGGTGATAAACAGCAATGTGGAAGTGTAAGCCAAATAAACCCTTTCCTCCCCAACTTGCTTCTTGGTCATGATGTTTGTGCAGGAATAGAAACCCTGACTAATACAAGGGTTGACTATTTTTTTTTTTTGTACCTGCAGAACCTGGTTTACATTTTCCTTAGCCACACTGCATTAAAAGTAGGGCAGAGTATACAATCACTAATGTTTTGATAGAGGAAGCTGATTCCCCTTAGACTTGTGTACTCCAGATTCCTAGTAACTGGCCTTCGATCTTGCTGTTTCACATAGATTTCCAACCTTGTTACTTGGTGACCATGCTGATCTGGAATTCCTGCCAGTCAGTGCAAATTTCTTGTGCCTGGATTCTGATGCCAACTTCTGCCTTCCAAATTGGATATTCATGGCCCGCCGCATTGGAGTCCACACACCACACATCTTGCCATGGGTATAACGTTCCTTACCACTTGAATACTCCCTATAGATTCACCTCCCAGGCTGGGGCCTCGCTGTGTTTGGACCTCTTTTAGGCTGGTGCCTGCTGTTTAACTAGTGCTGTCTTGTTTAGACCCTTAGCTACTAATTTCTCTATTTTAGCTCGGCAGCAGTAAAGCCTTAATATATGCCTTGGGAAGACAAATAAAAGATTGAGTTTGGGACTGTGAAGATTAAAGAGAAGCAAAGATGACAGCTTTTTCTTGAGGTGTTTCTCCAGGAAAGCTGAAGGCTGAGGCCACGCTATGGAGCTAAGTCCTTTCTTTTACTTGACTTGTTCATTAATGAAAAGGGATCTAGTGGGGACTATCAGTAAAGGTCCATGAGCCAATTAAAAGTTCTTATTTTTGCAGGTATTTTACAGTAATCACTTATCTTTCCGCTACTTCTTGATGCACACAGACTGGTCAGAACTTCAGTCAGGTTTTTATGAACATGTGCTAAGAAAAGAAATGGCTGTCTCTACACAACTTGCACAGGGAGACACTCTCCATAACCCGTACTTCCTCAGTTGGCTCTCTTCTGCATCATTACAGGCACAGGTTGTGCTTTCCAGAATGTTCTTGGCACAAAGGATAGATTGTAATCATCTTCCATAGTCAGGAAGAGCAAGACAGCTGCTGCTTGATAGACTCTCATTGGAGCAATACATGTATATACAAAGGAGTCTTCTAAACCCATGGAGGGCAGGGAGCAAAACCCAGCAGCCTTCAGATTTCTGTGTATGTATAGAAGCTTTATGGCCACAGATTCAGCAAGAACTTAACTACAGTTTATGAATGGAAAATAATTGACTTATTTGAGTATGTGTACAGAAATAAATAGGCTAAAGCTACCTTCCAATTTTGGGCAAAAAAATTCTACTAATATGTCTTAATTTAAGTGTTTCTGACTTACTGATACTGTCACCAAGTACAGCCCTCTGAAGGATTTAGGACAATGAAACACAATTTCTTGTGGAATGGAGTAGAGGGGTGTGTGTGTGTGTGTGTGTGTGTGTGTGTGTGTGTGTATGTGTGTGTTTGTAAGTATATGTGATAGATAGTATGTAGTATGTCAGTATACAATGTGGTATATATCTCTAGTGATTTTTGTATACATACACACACACACACACACACACACACACACACACATATATATATATATGCATGATGTATGTATATATGTGATGTGCATGTAGTGCAGTGTGTACAAGAGTACATGTGTGTGTGTGTTATGTGTAGTGTATATATGTGCTGTGGTGTGTGTGGGATATGGTGAGGTGGAGTCATCCAAGCCCTTTGGCATCAGACAGAGCTATAGGATTTGGAGTTTGCTATGGTTCTGGCTTTTAGTCTTACATTGTGTGGTGGTTTGGATAATAATTTACAATAGGCTCATATATTTGAATGCTTAGTCATCAGGGAATGGTACTGCTGGAGAGGAGGTGTGGCCTTCTTGGAGGACCTGTGTCACTGGGGTGGGTTTTGGGGTTTCAAAAGCTCAAGCCAGTCTATGTGTGTCTCTCTTCCTCATGTCTATGGATCCTGATATAGAGATCTTAGCTCCTTCTCCAGCAACATGTCTGCGTGCTGCCATTCCTCCCGCCATGCTGATAATGGACTAAACCTCTGAAATGGTAAGCAAGCCCCAATTAAACACATCCCTTTACAAGAATTGCTGTGGTCATGGTGTCTGTTCACAAACACTGACAGACTTGGTCTAGTATTTCTTTACTATGCCTTCATTGTTCTATTTTGGGCTGGTAATCTATACCCTATGCCACTCCCAATGCCATGTGCATTGGGAGTGTGTAATTTGGTTTTGGGGTTACAACTAAAAAAACTCCCTTTAGTCAGAGAAGAGACTTTGAACCTTGGAAATTTAAACAATGTTGAGACTGAAAGACTGAGAGGGGGGCTTTTGAAGTTGGCATAAATGCATTTTGCATTATGGCATGGGTATAAGCCTATGGGATACAGGTCATAAAATGGGGAGACTTTCAAGAGAATGGCCCTCATAGGCTTAAGTATTTCAACTCTTTGTACCCTGTTGGTGGAACGGTTTGGAAAGGACTAGGGGGTATGACCTTGGTGGAAGAGGGTGGCTTTGAGGTTTCAAAGATCCATGCCCTTCCCAGTGTGCCCTTTGCTTATAGACGAGGATGTGAGTTTGCAGTTATTTCTACTGTCATGCCTTTGCTCCACCATTGTAACTTCTAAGCCCCGAAACCACATGCCCTATTAAATACGTTTTAAGTTGCCTTAGTCAGGGTGTTTTGTCAGAGCAATAGAAAAAGGACTAAGACTGCTTGCATGGTATATATGTGTGAGTTTGTAAATATGTGCGTATCTTTGTGTGGTATGTGTGTGTGTGTGTGTTGCCTCTTCCAGGCTGCTAACACAGTCATAGGTAAATGCTGTATATTTGTCTATATTATCCCTTGAAAATAATTCTTTTAAGTTACTTACTTTGTCCCCCTGAGGATAACTCCCTGATCTTTTCCTCATCTTTGTATTCTGTGTCAAAACTTAGCACCAATGAAGCCAAATTTCCAAGAAAGTCACGCTTTTCCTACGTTAACATCCTAGATGCAGGTAGGAAACCAGCTGGGGTAGTTTGAATATGCTTGGCCCAGGGTGTGGCCTTGTTGGCAGAAGTGTATCACTGTGGGCGTGGGCAATGAGATCCCCCTAACCATGTGGGAACCTGTCTTCTAGCAGCCTTCAGAGGAAGATGTAGAACTCTCAGCTCTGCCTTCACCATGCCTGCCTAAATGCTGCCATGATCCTGCCTTGATGATAACGGACTGAACCTGTCAGCCAGCCCCAATTAAATGTTGTCCTTTATAAGAGTTGCCTTGGTCAGGTGTCTGTTCTCAGCAGTAAAACCCTAACCAAGACAGTACTTATGACGAAATGTGTCGATGACATCCTGGGACAGTGGGTCATTTTGAATACTACTGGATTTTCTCTCATGGATCTTTTTTCCCCTTCTAGACAGAGTCTTACTATATAACCTCTGTTAGCCTCAAACAAATGGCCATCCTGTTTCAGCCTCCAATGGGTTGGGATCATAGGTGTATGTCACCACACCTAACTCTTTCAAGGGTCTTTGGAGGTTCTGAAGTCTCATTGGTGCTGCTTACACACACTCATGGATGCGGTGGTTTCACAGCTCTAAGGTGGTGTGTGAGTCACTTGTTCTGTTGGTAATAAAATACTCTCACAGAAGCAACTTAGGAATGAGAGGACTTATTTTGTTTCATAGTTCCAGGGTATTGTTGACCAGGCCATGGTAGCAGGAGCCTGAAGCAGTTGCATCAACTTCCCTGTCAGGAGTCAGAGGGAGATAACAAACATTGTCTTCCAGATTTCCCATCTTAAGTCAATTCAGGACACAGGCCCAGGGAATGGTGCCACTCACTTTTTCAGAGCGGGTCTTCCCACCTCAAGCTACTCAAGGATATCCTTCACCAATGTACCTGGAGGTTTGCCACCTAGGAGCTTCCAGATCATGCCAAGTTCAATCAACGCTAACCATCACAGGCAGACCCTGTAATATAACCACAGATATGATGCCCCAGTTATTGTACAATCAACTACCTAGGAAGATTGAAAATAAACTAATAGTTTTAAATGGGAAAAATGGAAAGCAGATTCCTCTCAGTTTCTTCAGGCCTCCAGGAAGGCTCAGCTATGCTAGCTCTACAGAACGCAGCACTGGGACAAGGCAACTATCTCAAAGGACACTGAAAGTAGGACCTTTGGGATAGTTTGTCTGGCTTGTGGTTTGAGAAGATAGTTTCATTATGGCAGAGAAGGTATGGCAGTGAAGCTGGAGGCTGGCTAGTCATATTGCACCCTGTCAGAAGGCTGAGAGCAATGAGGGCTCATGCTCCCTTAACTCCCTCCTTTATTGGGCTAGCAGTTAGGATGTATCCTCCCTTCTAATTAACTACTACAAAAAAGCCTCATGGACCTGCCCAAAGATTTATTTCTAAGCTGCTTCTAGATCCTGTCCAACTTCATAGACAACATAAACACCACACTGGTTCTGGGGGATTTCTTCATGTATAAAGCAGTAGGAATTTAAATATGACTTTATATTGTACTCTAGGAAACGGTCCACTCTTGATCATGTGGGATCAACAGAACCATTAGTTTCCTAAGACTGAACCTGATAGCTGTTCTCCCGAGCTCTGGGTATTCTGCAAACCTCACCACCGCAGAATGGAAGGCCTGTGGACTTGGGCAAGGCAGTTATTAATTTGAGTTTCTAGCCTTGCTAGCTATCTTGTTACATCATGTAACCTTCTCAAACTATAATTTTTCCATCTATAAAGTTGGGTTATTAATTACTTCATTTCAGGGTTGTAAAGAGCATTAGATAAAATAATGTAAGGCCATCAGTTCAGTACTTAATAGATGATAAAATCTCACTAAGTAGTATGTTCATGTTCACACAGCACCAGTTACATGATGCTTGGGGCCGAGTGAAAAATGTAAATGTGATCTTTCTCTTGGTGCAGACCATGAAGGAACGTGGCATCATGGTTGCTCGCTCTCAGACCACTGTGAAATTCAAGTTCCTGAAGGAGGAAGAGGAGGAAGGGGAGGAGGACGGGGAGGAGGAGAAGGAGGGGGAGGGGGAGGAGGAAGGGGAGGAAGAGGAGGAGGGGGGGGGGGAGGAAGAGGAGGAGGGGGAGGGGAGGAAGAGGAGATGATGGTCTTTTTCCAGCATCATTTAAAATAGTGATTCTCAACCTGTGGGCTACAACCGCTTTGAGAGTTGTATGTTAGATATCCTGCATGCCAGATAGTTACATTACAATTCATAAAAGCAAAGGTATGAAGTAGCAAAAAAATTTTCACGGTTCAACCCCCAAATAGGTGTGACAAAGAGGTGTAGAGGAGATTCAGAGACTAGACCTTCATGCCCAACATTAGTTGGGAACTTGAAAACAAAGTACATAATGCTCTGTGGATTCTAGAAATATTTTTGTCCACAAAATCAAAGAGCTAGGAATTTTCTGTCCTGAGATTGCGTGAAGCGTTTTCTCTAAGAACTATAAAGCCAGTGTAGAAAGAATGACTCTGCTGATGAGAAGCCCAAGTTCTAATACTAGATGCCACAGCAAAGGAAATGAACAGATGGCCCTTGTGTTTAAATGAAGACACCAAGCCACCAAATAGCAGGCCTGTCAATTGGAAATATATGCCCTCTAATTCAGTCATCAGTGTGGAGGCCAAGAGTGTGGTGCGGAGCCCTTCTCAGAACTGGGAGCCCCTGGCTCCACAGATTGTCTCTGAAGCCAACCCTGATGAACACGCTACAACGTGGGTCATCCCAATATGATTTCACCTCACATTGTTTTGTTTTGAAGTCAGGTCTGAAGATATGCACGTTTTGACTTGAATGCCTTTGAAAGATTAGGCCCCCCACTCCTCTCTAGAAGGCTGAGCATTAGGTTATAAAAGGAAAATGGTGTTTTTAGAGGACTTTGGTAATGACAGTACAGGTGGGAAATGTATTCTGTCAGTTTTGGTTGCTCATAACTTCCAGGATATCTTTAAAGATGATGTACAGTCTAATGTCCAGGATCCATGACCAAGTGTTTCATGCTCTTTGGTAAAATAACTTTAAATAACCACTATGTGATTTATTTTTATTTGCAAGTGCTTTACAATAGATAATTAATAATAATGATTAAATTAGCAATAATAAACAAAAGAACATGGCAGTTTCCGTCCGGATGGGGCAGATTTCTAACAGTGGCTAAAATCACTATTGCTGTGAGTAGCCCCTTTTCATTCATGTGATAGAGGAAATTGTGTTTATTTCAAGGCCAAAGAATAGATTTATTTTTAAAAACCTGAAAAAGTTATTTACTATCTGATTTGTACATGTCTTATATTTGTATAGATCAAATGAAGCTTCTCAAAGGACAATTCCATAAGGACAAAACAGACAACCGTTCTAAGGTTAAAAATGGTTCTGGGATCTTTAAATAAACTGTTCTGTGTTCTTTCTATCTGAAGCACTTCACACCTTTCCTCTAGGAAAACAGACAACCAAGAACAACAACAGAAACAAACAAAAATTAAAACACCCACTCATGCTTTCAGTCTCAGCTTAATGCTATTTTTCTGATTCTTCAAACTAAATTCAGCTTCATGCTCTCCAAGATCAACTTTGTAACATTGCATGTTTCTATCCTTCACCACTCAACCTCAGCTCCTTCATGTCATGGCTGTGTGGGTTTACTTGGACAATTCAGACGCCTCTTCTGTGTGTGTGTGTGTGTGTGTGTGTGTGTGTGTGTGTGTGTGTGTATGTGTGTGTGTGTGTGCGTGCGTGTGAATGTGTACTCTTAAGACAGGAATCTTGGAGGTTTTGTTGACTGTCTTATCCTGTAAATCTTATATAGTGCCTAAAACATGGAATAACTCATTTCATATTTTTTGAATGGGAAAGGGCATGAAAATGGCCAAATATATGGATGAAAGGAAAAACATACTGTGTTCTACATTTACTAGAGACACTTCCAGTTACAAGGCACTGTGATATGCTAGGGAAATGGTACTTAAAGAAGTTAACATACATATCCTTAGAAAGCCTCTGGCCTGGAAAGGGGATTAAAAAATACTTAACAAAGAACACACTAAGAAAAACATTTTCAGGACACATTGGCTAATTCCTTGACTTCAGACACAAGGCAGCAGGAATGAAGAGCAGGATTAGGCTGAGTTCCCTGGAACTGAGCTTGAGAGCCTTGCTGAATTCCTAGTGACTTAAGACTGATGCTGTAAGAAGCTAGCCTTGCTGCTGGATTTATGAACAAAACAAGACAACCACATGTCATTATACTGATAACAACCAGCTCTCTCAAGAGGCATTTCTCCGTATTAGAACACCTGAGTGTTCATTATGGGAAGTCTCTAGAGTCCATGTCATGGTTGTCAGAACAAAGAGTCTGGTTCTTTTCTCCTGGTTATCTGACAACAAGTTCATGCTGTGTTTACAGAGATCCAGATCCTTGGTTATGATAAAATCCTGGCTGGATTCAGTGTGGACAATGTGAAATTTGGAAAGTTACTTTAAATTACGTGGTTGACGGCATGGATCTTTAAGACAGACATTCATACAGGAGCATCTCCCCAGAGCAGAGTTCTGCAGGCTGGGACCCCTATGGTGTGAGGGGAACACAGAACAGAAAATAGAAAACAAAGATGGAGGCACTCTTGCTCAACATCTTGACATCAAAATCCAGCACCTGGGTGTAGCCAGCAACGACCTAGGAGCAGGAAGTCAGCACCAGTGAGAATAGGAACCAAAATTGTCTGCACCATCAACATAATCCTTTGGAGGGCCATTAAAAAAAAAACAAAACAAAAACAAAAAACAGACTCCAGGCAGCTCAGGAGATGTTTGGGTCTCCAGTGTACTACAGCACACATGGGCCATATACTCCATAACAACAAAAGAGCCTTCCTGTGGCTGTGTCCTGCATGCAAACATCCCCTGCCTCTAACTTAGCTCTTTCCTTGGCTGCCATTGAGTGTCCAACGCTGACACCCTGGTTGGCCCGGCCAAGCACACCTGCAACCTTGAGTAGCTATTTTCCATCATTCTCAATAAAAATCTCTCTCAAGGAGCTAGGGACAGCATCCGCTCACTGCCCTTCCCTTCCCAGGGAGTTTGGACATGCTGGCTTGCTGTGCACTTGGCAGCTGGACTTGTGACATGCCTATGTCACCTCTCCTTAATGCTCACAAGAAAGTATCACCTTTGAAGACCGGTGTCATTAGAGCTAGATTGTTAGGCTGTTAGCTTTGTTGTGAGTCGTTCCCTCTTTTTATGTGTGAACAATAAGTCATGCATTTGAAGACGCTGGACTGTCTGCATCTCTGTGACACATAAATCCTGTTCGAGACAGGAAGCTGGATAATTCTACGTACATATGACACTGGAGGACAGAACTAGAGTCCCATGAAGGCCCTTTAATTACAGCAAAGCAATGTATCACTTTGAACAAGAAATTTTCAAATAATCTGGGCCGCTTACAGATCTAATCCCAGCACTAGGGATTGTGGGGCTGAATTTTAGGCAGTCTGAGACCTTGTCTCAGGGTTGCTGAACAAAGCGACTTCTGAACACTGTAAGAAACTGTATCCTAAGAGAGTCTGGATGGGCCTTTATGGGAACTGTGCTTACAGAAGAATTTTAGAAGATTTATTTTAATTTTTAATTATGTGTGCATTTCTGGGTATAAATTCCCATAGATCCAAATAGGCATGAATTCCCTGCAACTGAAGTTATAGGTAGTTATGAGTTGCCCAATGTGGTTCCTGGAAACAAAATGTGGGACTCCTTTGAAAGCAACACTCATTTGTAACCACTGGGCTATCTCACTAACATCTAAAATTTACAATTAAGATTACTTTCAAGTCTATAATTTTTGTAATATTCTAGTGTATAAATGAGTGGACTATATATGGACTTTTATAAAATGGTTGTCATTCTCAACACCTCAAACTTCTTCTATACTAAAATATATAAAGCTCAAGTTCAGAACCTAGTTTTTTCTCTCTTGCCTCTGTAGATAAATCAACTTCTCGATTTCACCCTTTTCCCCCACCACATCTGGAAGTCATTAAGTTCACTTATCAACTTGGGAAGCTCTGGATCTTTACAATCCATCTGGATCACCAAATGCTGCTGGAGACCCAAGTTCACTTATCATCTTGAGACCCTCTGGGTCTTTACAAGCCATCTGTCACCCAATACTGCTGGAGGCCCACATCTGCACAGTATTCTCTTACCTCTGCGATAGCCCACCTTTCTCATTTCCTCCCATTTCTGTCAGCCTGAGAACACTACTTCCTTTGCCTACCTCTGAAATGTCACATTCTGGCAAGTTGAGTCCTGATCTCCCTCCACCTCTAGCTATTTCCAAGGCTACAATGATCCTTTGTGCCTTGACACTTGTGACCCTGGACCATGGACCCTAAGGTCTCTGGCATGGACTCCACATCCAGACTTCCCACTGCCTCGCCTTCTACTGGAACGATGCTACTGATGACTTTTGCCCAGCTCCTCACAGTTCTGATATCTGCTCTTCACCATATCCAATATTTCAGGGATTTGTCTTCTTGGCTGCTCAGACTACAGACTCAGGTCTCTCTCTCTCTCTCTCTCTCTCTCTCTCTCTCTCTCTCTCTCTCTTTACTGATGGATGATGTCTATTCTGAGTACAGAACATTTTCCATTTTATTTCTTTTATGACTGCATGAAGCCACCATACCTCTCTATTCTGCATTAGTCTTGAACACTAGCTTTCTCATCTAGGATGCTGGTATGGGCTTATAAGACTAATTTCTTGCCTTTTATGACATTAGGCCATATGACAGTGGGTTTTTTTTTTGAAGTTTTTTTTTTTGTTGCTTTGTTTATTTTTTGTCTTTTTACTTAAGACCCTCTAATAGATCTTAAGTAATAATAATAGAATATAAACTCCTAAAAACAACATATAAGACTTGTTATAACCATGTGAGTTGGGCTAGATGTAGCAGTATACACCTTTAATCCCAGTACTCATCAGGCAGAAGCAGGTGAGTTTGAGGCCAGCATGGTTTATATAAAGAATTCCACGTTTAGCCAGGGCTACATAGTGAAACTCTGACTCCAACAAGCATGTAAGTCAGTGTCCTCCTTGTCACCTATAGTCTGTTTCATACCTACGGCATTTGTACAGAACTTTGAAAATATTTGTTTCCCTGTTAAGCCCTCTCTGTCCTTCCCTATGTCTCCCCACCCCTTCTCCACTTAGCACCATTGTGCCAAAGCTGATTCAGACTTCACCAACGTTAGAGGCTCATTTTTCTGTAACCACAGTCTCTACACTGACAAATGATTGCACTCAGCGTTTGGAGGCTTCTGACAAATGAGATAATGACAGCCCAGGAAAGGGCCATTGACTCCAGGAAGGGTTTTGTTATTAGAAAAAAAAAAAAGGAGCATGCAGAACGTTATTTGACAAATGAACGCTTTGAGCTTATATTGATTGATTCTAGGAACAAAGTCCATGCTCTGAAGAAGAAAGGAATGGATTAGGTGATAGGGCAGGTTGCTTTGCTTTGTCTTCAGTGCTGGGAAGGAACCCAGAACCACCCACACGCGTACAAGACAAGTGTTGAACCCGTGAGTTGCAGCTCCAATCTCTGGCTCTTTCTTAAAACACAGTAAGAGAAAAATCTTAGTGTACTAAAAGTACAAACCTTTCTCAGGATGATCTCATATCAAGCAATATTCCACAGACTTGCTTGTGAAGTAACATTAACAATTTCCTTGAGGTAAAAGCCTCTGTTGTTCTATTGGGAATTTATAAATGTGTCCAGGGAATACATATACCTGGTAGCTATATTTCATTTTACTAACATACTCTTGAATTTCTCTAGGTCTGTTCTAATGGTATAATATGTAGCATGGGGAAGATCTTTTCTTAAACTCTAGATCTTAGTTGTTTATCATAACTTAGCTTTACTGCAAGTAGATACTTTATATATTTTCTATGCCTAGAATAAAGGAAATAATAACATTAATCTTTTTTTCATAGATTATAGAACAAAAATTTTCCCCAAAGGACATTGCACATCATTGCTAATGTCAAATCTGTGCAGGCAAAGATCATCATCATGTGCGTCAAAGTCACTACGGACTGAGTGTCACAATAGAGTAAGAGCAATGTCCCAGGAAAATGCCAAGACAAGAAAGTTGACGAAGTTTTGGCTTGGATGTCTGGGGATGAAGATCAGTTGGTAGACTGCTTTCCCAGCACAGAAGAGGCCCCAGGTTTATTCTCCAGCACTGCCTGTGGTCTAAGCACACAGGATATAGAGGTGGGCAGATTGGACATACAAGGTCATGAATGATTACATAGTAAGTTGGAGGCTATATGATACCGTGTGTGACAGAGAGCTAGAGAGGGAGGGAGAGAGGAGAGAGAGAGAGAGAGAGAGAGAGAGAGAGAGAGAGAGAGAGAGAGAGAGAGAGAATGATTGATTGAGGAAATTCACCATTAGTGAAAGGGTAATTCTTTTAAGTGTCTGTTCTTATTTCTAACCATGTTATAGAGAAATCCCTCAAATAGAAATTATATTTTTAAAAAATTTTAAATATTTATTTTATGTGTGTTTCTTCCTTTTTACTAAAAGTATACTCTTATTATACGATATATACTTATTACAGTTTTCTCTTCGTGTGCTCCACTCAGTTCCTCCCCACCTCTTCTTCCATCTGGTCCACTCCCTTTCTGTCACTCTTAGAAAAGAACAGATTCCTAAGAGATAACAACAGAACAACAAAAAATAAAATAAAATAAAACCTAATAAGATGTTAAAACAAAAATTATCACATCAATGTTAGACAAAGGCAAACCAATAGAAGGAAAAGAGCCCAAGAGAAGGCAGAAGTAGAGACTCACTCAATCCACACACTTGAGAATCCCATAAAAACACTAAACTGAAAGCCACAACATATATGTAGAGGACCTGGTACAGACCTATATAGATCCTATGTGTTTCACTTCAGTCTTTGTGAATTCACATGAGTTTTGCTCAGTTGCTTTAGAGGGCCTTGTTCTCTTAGCTTCCTCTATCCCCACTTGGGTTCTTAAACTCTTCCTGCCTCCTCTTCCTCTGTGTTCCCTGAGCCTTAAGGGGAGGAATTTGATGGAGACATTTTGTCTAGAGCTGAGTGTTCTAAGGTCTCACTCTCCATACAATGTCTGGCTGTGGGTCTCTGTAGTTATTTCCATTTGCTGCAGGAGGAAGCCTCTTGGATGATGACTGAATAATAGACTGGTCTGAGTATAGTAGAATATCATTAGGAGTTGTTTTATTGCTACTTTTTTTTTTTAAAAGAACCATAGCTTTTTGTTTAATTCTTGGTCTCTGGGCTGTCTATTCTCTGTGTCAGATCTGGTTTCCATTTCATGGAGTGGGCTTTAAGTCAAAGAAGACATCATCTGATTACTCCTACCAGGATTTTGCTACCATTGCCCTGATTACTCAATAAAAAAATGGATAAAGAAAATGTGGTACATTTACACAATGATTCAGCTCTTACATGATGCCATGAAACTTGCAGGAAAATGCATAGAGGTAGAAAAAGATCACCCTAAGTGAGGTAACTCAGATCCAGAAAAATAAACATAGTATGTACTTACTGGGTATTACCCACTAAATAAATGATAACCAAGCAACAATCCATACATCCAGAGAGGTTAGGCATAGAGGAAGGGACTAGGGACATATGGATCTCTCTGGGAGGGAAAATAGAATAGATTTTATGGGTAGACTGAAGCCAGGAGGATGAAGTGGGAAGGAGGGAGGAGAGAGGGATTGACAAGGGAACAAGGGGATAGACAGCCAAAATTGGAGAGCATTTGAAGTGCAGCAAAAACTTCCTGTAATATATGAAGGCAATCCTGATGAAGTCTCCAAATAACAAGAGAGATGGAGTCCCAACTGTCTCTTGTTACCAAACGAAGCCTCCAGTATGGAGACCGGGTTTCCATGGGGACCGGGTTTCCATGGAGACTGGGTTTCCATGGGGACTGGGTTTCCTCTCAATTAAATTGTTGGTTGTAGAGGTCCCATGGGACAGGGTTTCCTCCCAATTAAATTGTCGGCTGTAGAGGTCCCATGGAAATTCCCAATATGCCAAGACTGTTGCTAAGACAATAGGTTGCTCTCCAGAAAGAGCAACCTGACAGCAGGGCCTCATTGCTGAAGACAACATCTATACAACTCATTGAATGTGGAGAGGTTGAACTGGTATCTACACAGAATATTCACTCCCATATTCTAGTGTCTAGGACACAAAAATGTTCTCTGCAGGATACCAAAAGAGAAAGATAAACACCAACCAAACCATAAAACTTTCCATCTACAATCTTTTCTGACTACTACAAAATATGCTAGGATAATGATAAATCAGTCTTTTAAAAGCTGGCAGCTTAAACATGATTTGATTTCATTTTAGTTAAATTCAAACTAAAGCTGAACCAGTACTCTTTCTGGGAAGAGTACTGGTTCAGCTTTAACAATACCAGATGTTATGAGCAAAGATTCTCTTTTGCCAATGAGTATTTAATTTTTCTTCATTATGACCAGAGGTACTTTAACACAGAAGTGCCAATATCTTTAAACATATTCACATGAGAGTCTCGGAGGGGGAAGCTCCTTGCTTCCTGAAGGACTGCAGATGCTCTTATCTTATAAGTAAGCCAATCAGCTTGAAAGAGCCCTTGAAAAACTTAGGTTCCCATGGCTTCAATTCTAATTACTTCTGGATTCAGAAACCATCCAGGGCATTTATCCAAACCAACACACAAAAAGAAAAGTGATTTAATACAATATATTTGGTGGTACTCAGAATATAGTGTTAGGACCTCTCTCTCTTGATGATAAACTAATAGAAATCATTAAACACCATTCTATCCCCAGAAGATGTGTGTTTATGAGCTGAGGAATGACAAGGGAGGACCGTAAAGAACCAGTAAAGAATGAACTTTTACAGAACCTTTATTCATGCTACAATTTCTGGACGTGGTAAGACATCTTTTGCCAATATCTATCTATCTATCTATCTATCTATCTATCTATCTATCTATCTACCTACCTATCCTTCCTTCCTTCCTTCCTTCCTTCCTTCCTTCCTTCCTTCCTTCCTTCCTTCCTTCTTTTCTTTCTTCCACCCAGCCATCCACCTACCAACCTATCCCTAAGCACACTTACTTATTAGTCCTCCCAGGTCTGCCCCCTAATCCTCAACTTGTGACTCACACTTTGTGTTGCCCATATCCTCACTGGAGCTTGGTCAAACTCCCTGGTGGACAGTCCTGAAAATACAAAAACAAAAAATAACTCTGAGTCCTTCCTTTTCTATCGGCATTTCCACTAGATGCCATCAATTGTGGAGAGAGCTACACTTGAGCATCCTTATCACAATTTTTAAGTTATTTTTCCCATGTGTCTTTCATCTGTGCCTGGAGCTGACCTTGTGCCACAGCTTTCCATACCCAGATCCTGCCAGGAGAAAGCAGGTCTCCCAGGAGTGCTGACATACCTGAGAGCACAGATCTCCATACCCAGGTCCCACCATGAGAGAAATGGTCTCCCAAGAGTGCTGACACATGAGGGAACAGGTGAGACTACCATTTCTGCTCAAATTCCTGGCCCAAGAGGGACCCATCCAGAGCCATCAGAACACAGGAACTAATGAGCAGCCTAGTACAGGATCCTTCCAGTTACTGTCTGTGCTCCAGAGCTGACCCTGTGACACAGCTCTCAAACCCAAATTCCTCCCAGAGAGAATTGGTCTTCCAGAAATGCTGACATACCTCAGGGAACAGATGAGACTACCATTTCTGCTCAAATTCCTGGCCCAAGAGGGATCCACCCACAGTCAGAGACAGCAAGAACAGCTAACACCAGAGAAAATCAGATCGTGAGAAGCAAGGGCAAGAACATAAGCAACAGAAACCAAAGCTACTTTGCATCATCAAACTCCAGTTCTCCTACCACAGCAAGCCCTGGATACCCCAACACATCAGAAAAGCAAGACTCTCATTTAAAATCACATCTCATGATGATGACAGAGGACTTTAATAAGGACGGAAATAACCCCCTTAAAGAAATACAGGAAAACACAGGTAAACACGTAGAAGCCCTTAAAGAGGAAACATGAAAATCCCTTAAAGAATTACAGAAAAACACAACCAAACAGGTGAAGGAATTGAGCAAAATCATCCAGGATCTAAAAATTGAAACAGACGTAATAAAGAAATCACAAAGAGAGACAACTCTGGAGATAGAAAACCTAGGAAAGAGATCAGGAGTCTTAGATGCAAGCATCACCAACAGAATACAAGAGATAGAAGAGAGAATCTCAGGGGCAGAAGATAACAGACAACATTGACAGAACAGTCAAAGAAAATGCAAAATGCAAAAAGATCCTAACCCAAAGCATCCAGGAAATCCAGGACACAATGAGAAGACCAAACCTAAGGATAATAGGTAGAAGAGAGAGCAAAGATTCCCAAGTTAAAGGACCAGTAAATATGTTCAGCAAAATTATAGGAGAAAACTTCCCTAACCTAAAAAAATAGATGCCCATAAACATATAATAAACCCACAGAACTCCAAATAAATTGGACCAGAAAAGAAATTCCTCCAGTCACAAAATATTCAAAACACCAAATGCACAAAACAAATAGAGAATATTAAAAGCAGTAAGGGAAAAAGGTCAAGATAAAGGCAGATATATTAGAATTACACCAGACTTCTCGCCATAGACTATGAAAGCCAGAAGATCCTGGGCAGACATCATACAGACACTAAGAGAACACAAATTCCAGCTCAGGTTACTATACCCAGCAAAGCTCTCAATTACCAAAGATGGAGAAATCAAGATATTCCATGACAAAACCAAATTTATACAATATCTTTCCATAAATCCAGCCCTACAAAGGATAATTGTAGCCATCTGGCAGTCATGGAGAACTAACTGGATCTACCTGAAAGGGGGGCTGGAAATGAAAAAGAACTGGGTCCAGAAAAGGATGAAGCCAAGAAGAAGATTCTGATCAAGGCTTAAACTTTAATATTCAGCACTGTGTTTATACAGGGAAAGCCCACAGATCCATGCTTTGTTTCAGCTAGACTGTTGCAAAGCAAGCTCAGTGGGCAGTCTATTCCTCAAAGCTCCTGGAGGAAATTTCAAATGCAGCAAGGACAGATGACTCAAGCTAAGTCAGAAAACCATTTTGAGTCTGTTTAGCCTACTCAAGGCTGGAGGAAGGGCACAATTTCCCCTTTTTTGTTTTTTAAAGATGAACAGTTGTCTGTAGCTGGACAGGGGCCCACAATTTACTTATTGTTTTCCATAATCTTGCCTAGAGTATAGAGTGGTCAGGTGACTGCACCTGTCTTAAATCTGTGTCTCTATTGTTCCTTTTTACTTATCAGGGAGAACAAACAGAGGTTTTGATGTATGTCTTTGTCTTAGGTTGAGAATACTCTTACCCATCTCTGACTACCGCTCAGCCTTGTACAGTACACTCTTTCCCATTCAGACCAAAGCCATGAAGGACATATGAATAGACACTCAATGCATTTCTTCATAGCGATGAATAACTGCCACGGTGAATAGCTGAGCATGCTGAAAGCAATCCTGTGTGAAGGCAACCAATCTGTTTAAGATACAAAGTCCAAAAGTTAAAAGCAGCAAGGTTATAATTAGAAATTAAAGTTGTCTGTGAGAATGTGCCAGGTATTTAATTTAGTCTGTTAATTGGCAAAGATCAAACACAAAATCCGGCCACCAGGTATATGGAGCATGGCTTTGAGAACTGATAGAAAACACTTGATCTCCAGTAAGAATGGAGCCTACATTCCAGGTTAACTCAGCTGGCTGATAGGGATTTTGAGCTATCTTTGCCATAAGTATCATAATCATTAGAAGGTTCAAGATCTATGTCCACTTGATGAGCCAATCTTTCAGGCAGCCATTGGGTTCCATTTTCTTTTTGTGAAAAAACACACATAGAACCTCGCCCCCATATTAAAACAGGACCAGGGCCATTCCATGTGTTAGTTAGGGGGTCTCACCATTTAAACAGGACCAGGGCCATTCCATGTGTTAGTTAGGGGGTCTCACCATTTAAACAGGTCCAAGGCCATTCCGTGTGTTAGTTAGGGGGTCTCATCATTTAAACAGGACCAGGACCATTCCGTGTGTTAGTTAGGGGGTCTCACCATTTAAACAGGACCAGGGCCATTCCGTGTGTTAGTTAGGGGGTCTCACCATTTAAACAGGACCAGG
>JADRCD010200351.1:25455-39007 GCA_019843815.1 Montemys delectorum | reverse complement strand
CTTCTGAAGTAAAGTGAGGCTTTGACAACCATTTTGCTTGGCCTCGTTCCTCTCTCTCGCCCATCTCTTTCAGGCTTCGTCCCCTTCGGACCCTGGTTAATTACTCGCCCCGCGGGCCGGGGCAGGATAGGGTGGTTATGTTTAGCTTACAGTAATTTCAGTTAGTCTGCTGCCATTAGGTCCTTCAAGAAATCCAAATCAAATGGATAGCTGTGTAGGTAGAGAAGCTGGGGTACCAAGATAAGCTGTTGTTAGCTTTAATGGATGTCTTGTGACACTAAGAAATGGTTCCTCCATGCCCACCAGTGTAATTCCACTAACTCTGGTTTATAGATGCCCTACTGTTCCTAATTGCATCTTTCCTCCTCTCCCACCTCATAGCGTGTTCCTTCTGTCATGGTGTGTCTCATACATCACAGCTGCTCATATGTGCACCCTCAGAGGTTTTCCTTATCTTTGTATGCCTGGCCAGCACCCTGAACCTCAGAGGTGCCGAAGCAGTGCTTGTTAAATTAAATCGTCTGTGGGCAAGTTGAGATGATACCTTGCATGGCTATACTGAAGCTCAGTTAGGTATATTGCAAAAGTGAGCTAAAGCAGACACACACACACACACACACACACACACACACACACACAGTTTCCAGTGCCATCCTTACACACACTGCCTCCAGTGCTATCCATGCACACACACATACTGCTTCCAGCTCCATCCTTACACACTTACATACACACATACAACACACACACATACACACACACACACACACACACACACACACACACACACTGTTTCCAGTGCCATCTTTGCATGTGCAGGAAGATGCAGCTTCTGTATTCACTCTCACCCCTCATGTCACTGAATTCTTGTTTCACCAGATTAGTATGAGCCATGTTTAGTTAGTTTCCCTCCATAGCCACAGAGGATTGGTTCTAGGGATCCCCTGCAAATACCAAAGTCTGCAAATGCTTGAATCCTTGATGTAAGATTGGTCAGTATTTCCAAACAGCCTCCCATTTAAACCAGCACCAGGTATGTTGTGACTCACCTCTGAGATGCTTATCACACTTAATACAATGCAGTGCTATGTAGAAGCCAATCTATCATGTTGTCTAAGAAATAATAAAAATGTATGTGTACCTAATACAGGCATTATTCTTCTCAAATATTTTCAGTCCTGAAGTGGTTGAAACCATGGATGCTGAGAGGACCATTCAGTCTGCCTTCACTCTAAGGGCTCTGGAATCAACGGATACTCAAACTCTTTTTATCCCAATTGGAATAAAGGCAGGTAATTGGCATGTCCCCATGGATACAGTCCCTAGTCAGTCAGGTCCCCAAGTGAAGAGACATCCAAGAGCTGGCCACACAGATGACCCGTGATGCTGGAAGCAGGGGATGATGGCTTGAAGTGTACGCTGATCCAAAAGGAACATCGTGATGGGCAGAGAATGCAGTTCCCCCAAGGACATAAAGAACATAAAGAATGGGATGCTGGTTTCCCATCACCTAACTGAAGGATTCTGGGTCCATCTACACCAATGCTTCACTAGCAAATGCAAAAACAAAAGGCCATCTGAGAGATGGGGAGTGGCAGCCTTCTTTGCTTCACCTTCAGATTACGCCCCGAGGACATGGCCTTCTTCTGAAAGGGTGACACCTGACAGTGTCTCTGTGTGCCCTTTGTAGACTGGCACAGACATTTCTTTTGAACTTCCCTATGCAACACTGAACTGTGATGAAAATCAGCCCCCTCCCCAATTAAGCTCGCTAAGAGCATTCACACTCTACAGGGGGGCTCAGCTCTGGCTGCTAAGAATTCACACCTTTAGATCCTATGAAAGTGCTTTCAGGAACCAACTGGGCTGTTAAGTTAGGAAGACTGACTGGTCCTTCTTAAGAGTCATCAATTAACAATAACTGGAGCCTTAATCTGGCAGGAATTTTGCGCCATCAGGCAGTGAGCACTTTGAAGCCTCAGAGGGGTCACAGGAGCTCCCATTCCCTTTGAGTGGCTTGTCTCTTATCTTGGGGGGAAGACATTACAATGAGTGTCAACCCATGTCTGAAGATCATGACTAGATACTGCCACTGCGTAAGACGACTGTCTCCATGTTCTACTTTAGAACTGCCCATCATCTGTTTTCTCTGAGAGATTTATCCTCCAGTTAGGAAACACATCTTGAATAGCAGTGACAGGACTAATTGCAGAGGAAGAGGGCTCCTGACACAATCCTTTTAAAATGAAGAAAGGGGAGTGGGCATGTGGGAGAAAAGAACTCTCAAAGGCTTCACTTCAAATGGCTTGGAAGGAGGATTGCTCTAATTCCTTCAGGGAGATTATTCAGTGGTGTGTCCTGGTCTTGGGGAGCTCTCAGAGAAGGTAAATTTTGGGTACGGTCACATGGTCACATCTGACGGATGTAGTTTCATAGTCCCTGGGAGGATGTGGGAGCTCTGAAGACAGGGTGGAGTTTGTGAGCCTCCTCTGGCACAGGTTAAAGGGGTCAGAGTTCCTGGAGTTGCACCCAAGGCTAACCCTACTTTAACATACGCCTTGACACCTCTTCTCTCTCAAACTTGATTCCTCATAACAAACAGTTCTCCTCTTTGAAAGGAGCACGATCTTTTTGAACAGTTGTGCTCATCAAAATGTCTGGGGTTTTGTTTGTCTGTTCTTTGCAGAGGCTAAATAAAATGGTTTTCCTAGTAAATTTCGCATGGTAGTCCTGGCTGAGTGGCCCAGAACATGATAGAATCATGTGTACTCCTCAAGAGACAGCCTCAGGTGCCTGTTCCCCAAGTCAGTTGTCTTCTGATGTTGCTTCTCCAGTTGTGGGAAGCACCCAAGGAAAGCAAGACTGGCTTGTCTGTTTCTGCCCAATGCCTGGTCTTCTACACAGAACGGGTATTATTAACATGTACAGACACCACGAGAATAGAGAATGGTGATTTTTTTTTCCTGCATGCCTTCTTTACTCAAATGAATATTTCTTTTCAATATTTTGAAACAGTCTTACTGTATAGACACGGTTGACCTTGAACTTACAGTAATCCTATCGTCTCTGCCTCCTGAACACTGGGACCACAGCATGCACCACCATCACCATGATTGCTTCAAGAAATATTTTTAAAATCATAAGGGGTTGTTGTAGAAAAGTTTAAAAGAGAGTAAAACATTACCCAGAGAGTCTTTGGTGATTAATTCTTTGGTGAAGAAAAAAAAAATTAGCCATTTGGAGAGTGTGATAGATAACCTTTGTTGTCAGCTGGACAATATCTGGAATCAACTAAAAACCCAAGCATCTCATGAGGAATTTTTTTGTTTGGGTCCTTTGAGGTGAGAAGACCTACTTTAAATTGGGCAACATTTTTTGGTAGCGCTCACATAAGAGGATGTGGGAGACAGAAGTTCGTGCTTTTAGTCTGCTTGCTCTCACGCCTGCTGCTGCCAAGCCATTCCTTTGCTGGTATTTGAACCAACTTCTTCAGGATTCTAACAGAGACCAAACAACAGACGAGACGTCCAGCCTCAGGGTCTGAGGAATTACCAGGCTCTTAGCCATTGTTGGACTAGCTGGGCCACAGCTTATATTCTTCTGTAATAAATACCATAAACACACATAAAGTATACATACGTGTATATTTTTATGTATGAATATATATTCATTCTGTAAGCTCTTGCTCTTTAGAGCCATCGTTCTCAGCTTCCTAATGCTGCCCCCCTCTAATACAGTTCCTCAGATTGTGGTCGCCCCAACCATAAAATTATTTTTATTGCTACTTCATACCTGTAATTTTGCTACTGTTGTGGGAATAATGTAGATATCTGATATACAGAGTACCTGATACTCGGTCCCTGTGAAAGGGTCACTTGACCCCCTTCCCCAGTGGGGTCTAGAACCATGGGTTAGAACCACTGCTTTAGAGAATCCTGATACACGGAGAACAATCATCATTTATTGAAGAACGGCTATTGGGAACTAAAAATGATCTGGGATCATGTTGGCTTTGCTTGCGTGATGGTCAATCTTCATTGCCAGCTTGACTGGATCTCGAATTACTGTGGGTATATCTGGTGCGGAGCCCATTTCTAGAGAGGCTTAACTGAGGTGGGAAGATCTACTCTGCGTGTGAGCAGCACCACGCAGTAGGCTGGGACTACAAACACAAGCAGAGCATTCACGAATGAGATCTCTGTTTTCTGCCAATGTGATGTGGTCACTGTTCCTTCCTAGCCATGATGCCCTGCCCCCTCAAACTGTGAGCTGAACTAAACCATCTCTCAGCTGCTCCTTGTCAGTGGGGTGAGCAGAAACTAGGACAAGCTGCCTGCCGCTGGGAGTTGTTATTCCCTCAGAATGAGACACAGAAATCCAGGGCGGCTCTGGGCGCACAGCCTTCCAAGTAACTCAGCTATTTGCAACTTTTGCTGTTTTCCCAGCACAAATAATGTTATCTCATGAGTGAAGCTTGGCTCTAAGGCAGTGATTCTCAACTTGTGGGTCACGACCACCTTGGAGGTCTAGTGACCCTTCCACAGGGGTCACCTAAGACCAGCGGAAAACACAGATATTACATTATGAGTCATAACAGTAGCAACATTACAGTTAAGAAGTAGCAATGAAAATAATTTTGTGGCTAGGGGTCTCCACGACATGAGGAACTGTATTAAAGGGTTGCAGCATTAGGAAGGTTGAGAACCACTGCTCTACAGCCATATGGTGTACTCACTGGTGACATGCTTATGAAATACTTCTTCTGCTGGTTTTCCATGGCCAGTGGGCTCAAACTTTTAAACTGAATTGACTCGCCTGTCAGGTTCAAACTCAGTCAAAACAGTGTTGACATGGTCTTTGATTCTCTTTGTTCCTGTGGCTGATCTGAGCAGCCACATTCCCACTGATCACCCTCCCTATACTAATATTGACTCTGGAAGACAAACAGCATCTTGGAGTGGATCTATGCATTTGCCTGGTACCCAAAGACCCAGGTCAGTGATGTGAAAGCCCCACAGGCCAGCAGACATTAAGAGAGAAATCCCTGGTGCATTGAGCTGTGTTTGTTGTTTCGACAAAGTGGAGAGTTTAAGGACAGAGGAACAGTTAATTGTCCTCGGCACTGTCACTGCATAAGATCGATGATTTGGGGAAACAAGAACCAAAGAGTCAAGAACTCTGGAACAAAGCCAAACCATCTTTGTCCATGTGGGTAATGAGGGGAATCTGTCCCTGAGACTGAGTTCTGAAAGGCAGCATGGAGGATCTGCAAAGCTCTGTGCATGACCTCTTTAAAGCTTCCTGGGTCTGCCCAACTCCACCTGAGCAGAAGACTAGGCCCCGGGGAAGCTATGGCTCAGCACAGACTGTGTCTTGAGGTTCCAAGGGTAGAAATGATTCAGGTCTTGTCATCTGTGTCACCATAAATGACCTTTGTCACAGCCTTACTATGTGAGAGGTGCCTGGTCTACCCCGTATGCTACTGTTGGGTAAATCACACCACCTGCTTTGTAGAATGACATTGACTTCCACACAGTGTCCCTATCTCTAATGGGGAACTAGGAATGATTATGTCATTTCCAAGTTAAGAGGGCACTGAGCAAGAATATAGTTAGGCTACCAAGAAGATAGTTAATACTACTTTTAAATTATTTACAAACATAGGTACGTGTGCGTGCGTATCTTACAATACATGTCAATGATATTGGATATGTTTTATATTATATATTATGTGTTGCATATATTACATATAATAATTAGGTTTTATATATAATATAACATTTATATATCATGTTTTAGAGTTTGTTTTGCCCAGATGACTTTAGCATCCTTACTGTTAGTATCACATCTTGCTACCTCTAAGCCCCCCACAGAGCATCCCTGCAGATGCTCCATCCCGGCTGGTTGAATTCTTCTTAGGTTGACAGACAGCTGCTGTGCTGTGCTGTGCTGTGCTGCGCTGTGCTGTGCTGCACTGTGCTGTGCTGCACGGTGCTACGCTGCACTGTGCTGTGCTGTGCTGTGCTGTGTTGTGCTGTGCTGTGCTGTGCTGTGCTGTGCTGTGCTGTGCTGTGCTGTCAGACCTCCCTGTGATGTCATTGACCACAATAGCTTCCTGCTACTGTCTGGGTTTGTCTACTCTCTTCCTAACATCATCTCTCTCATCTTCTTTTTTTGGAGGAGATGGTCAATTTTGTCCTTTCCTATATCATCCTTCCCAGAATCAGAGAGACCTGACAACTACTTCGTATTTCAGCATTTACTCCATAACATGCCGGGAAATTATTTGAAATGCCATCGGACAAACACATCCATTTTGCTTACTTCCCTTCTGTGCTAGTTAATTTTTGTTAACTGGACACAGACCTAGATATATCTGAGAAAAAGAAATCTCAACTTAGGGATTAACTCCATCAGACTGTCCTATACATAAGCAACTCAGTGGGGCATTTTCTTGATTAATGATTGATATGGGTGTGCCACCTCTGGGGAGGTAAGCCTGGGCTTTCAGGGACTGTAGCTAAGCCAGCCACGGGAAGCAAGCCAATACTCAACAATCCTCCCTGGTCTCTAATTTAGTTTTCTACCTCCAGGTTCCTATTGAGTTCCTGCCTTAACGTCCTTCAATGATGGACTGTGATGTGGGAATTAAAGCAGAAGAGACCTTTGCTACCCTGTGTTCAGTATTTATCACAGAAACAGAGAAGCAAATTAGTACAATATCCATTTAACAAAACAACAACACTGGCTTCTCTGCTGGGGTCTGATGACCTCCCAAGGTGCAAGTTTTTGTATTGTAGGACCAGTCATGGTTCTCCTGCCAGGCAGGCCTTAATGCTAATCAGGATGCAGTTCTATCCATTACGGTGGTACCACTATTGTTCCAGTGAGCACATACCTCCTGGAATGTTAATGGGATAGCACAAAGGTCTGCAGGCAAGTAGAACTGTTGGTGCACGCTGTCCCATCAGGAGGTAGGTCAGAGACCATGGTTCTCATGGGTGGGAAGTTATGCTGAGCTGATGAGGACTTTGGGTGGCTTCGCTTCAGGATGCACTGTCTTCAGTCACATTCTAATCACTGTACTGTGATGGCCTAAATGAAGGCAGGGGAATCAAAAAAATGAGGCCCTCTCTGTCCTCTTTACCCTAGATAGACACACACCCAAAATATACATATACATTTGACTGCATGCATGCAAGCACACACACACAAACATGTGTATATATGGGTATACATGCATGTATGCACATACCATAAGATACAAGCATATACATGCATGCACACATATACATACACAGAAACATATGCACACACATACAAATTAAAAGGAACATGCATCTACACACTAATAGATGTGAGTATGTGCACATATACACAGAAATGCACACAAAGATATACATGTACATATGCAAGCAAAAAGCCCCTCCACAAACACACTTGTACACACTAACAGACACAAATAAGCACACACATACATACATTCACACACACATGCATTCATATGCACATGCGCATGAATAGTTTCATATGCATGTCTATGTCATCCAATCATACACATTCGTATACATAGGTACCCACACAGACGTATACAGAAACATTAAAATACATAAACATAGATATATCTAAACACATGCACAAGTTTACACAAAGGGTAATGCATATATATGTTATACATACATACACATATACACATAGATAACATATATACAAATGCACATACACAGACATATACAGACTAATGCACATATACCCCTCACATACATTCCCACACACATTCTCACATATGTGCATGCACCTAACATATGAATACACACACACACATCCACGCTCACAACCACACAGACACACATGTGTGCAGTCACACACTTATACACATGAATATACAATCACATATACCTCCCTGCTCACACATTCGCATGCACACATCCCATCTTTGTATTTTATCTTCTTAACTGGCTTTTTTTTCTTGTTTTTTTTTTTGGGTGGGTAGAGTTTCGAGACAGAGTTTCTCTGTGTAGCCCTAGCTGTCCTGGAACTCACTCTGTAGACCAGGCTGTCCTTGAACTCAGAAATCCACCTGCCTCTGCCTCCCAAGTGCTGGGATTAAAGGCATGCACCACCACTGCTAGGCTGACCTTTTTTTTTGCTTTATTTCTTGAAAAGTTTTGCTTGAGATTTATACCTATGCTTCCTGGGAAGAAGTCTTCGGTTCTGCCATGATCATGTCTGCTCCTAAGATCCCTCAAGTTTTCTATCACTGGGGCATCGTAACCTGTTCATACAGCTTCAAAAAAAAAAAAAAAACATGCCCAAGTGCATTGCACACATATACATACACACCCGCTTTTGTTGTACCAGCACCTTCAAATCCAGTGCATATGTAATTTTTTACAATTCACCAATCAGCTGAATAGAAAAAGTATTCTTGTAACTTGGATTAAATTTACTAAAACAAAATCTCTCCTTTAAAATGCAACACCCTTGAGATGCAGTAACGGCCAGAATGCAGAGCGAGTTTGTGTAGTGAGTTCTGAAGACTTTACAACAAAAATACAAAAATCTTAAAAGAAACTCCATTTCAGATATGCATCAGTCTTGGGGGTAACACTAAATGGGCTTCCCATCTCCTCTCTGGGCCAGTTGCCAGGATTAGTCGTTTTATTAAAGAAGTCCCGGCAGACCTTCCGGCTGACTTTTCCTTTCTTCAGAGATAGGAATGCAGTGATGTTAAGGATGGATTAAAACCAGGGTACGGATCGGACTCCCCAAAGTTCAGATTCTGGCTTTGCCTCTGAATGTGTGACGTTAAACAAGCCTTCACTCCCACACCAATAAAAGGTGGATTATGGCAACAACCTCAGAATGGAAAGTTACAGGAGAGGATGATTAATCGGGGTCCCCACCCCACCTTCTCTTCTTTGTTTGCACTGTGCCTCTGAGTACTTCTCACTATCTACAGACACACACAACTTGGAAATCGCCCCAACCAAGGAGAGAAGAAATGGAGAGAACAAGCCACGCAGGGTTCTGTAGCAGCGCTTTCCCTCAGTAATGGATCCCTCTCTCATTTGGAAACTGGAGAATGGCTGTTAAATTAGGAGAAATCTCCCTATAACCTCATCAGAAATATTATACTGACTTTCTATCCTATGGATAGAAATTAATATTCTAAATAAATATTTAAATAGGATTAAATATTTTCAGTAGGTGGGTCAAAAATGAATGATAAGTACAATTGCAAGAATAATTTAGAGCCGGCAAAGTAATGCCATGTTTGACTTCTAAAAACCTGAATGTATACAGTTTTCAGTAGCAGATTAATTTTCGTGATATGTTTATTTGTCAAAAAGGATTCTAATTACAGATCATGTGAGCGTTGTCAATAATGAGGGGAGGGGCCCACTAACATCTTTTGTGGCCAGTGCAGACTGTGAGGCTAACCCAGAATTCCCTGACACCTTTTACGTGCATGATGTAGTTCAGAGTGCTTACGACCACTTTGTACCTTCTGAGGTTAGAGAACCCAGGTTGAGAACCATTTGTCCATAAAACCCTGACTCAGTGCTGAGGAAGCAAGAATGACTGGCCCACTGTTGTATAAGTAATAATGATATTACTAATCATTTGCAAGAGCCCACTAGGGACTTCGGAAATAACCTCAAAGCAATTAACTAATGACCCGCCTTTGATTATTTCTCCTGCTTTGAAAGCAAAAGGTTAGAGTTCATCAGCCAGACTGACGCTGAGAGAGTGACACAGCCTGGTGGCCACCACCCTCACGAAGGGAACCCGAGACTCCTCTCACAGGACTTCCTGGAGATGCTAATCTTTACAGCCTTTTAACATTTTTTTATTCTAATCTAACTGAACAAACTATTGTTCTGTACAGAAAACCATAAGGGCTACAGAGAAGCACGAAAGTTTTAAAAATGAGATTGCTCACCACATTCCTCTCCTGTACTCTAAGACTGCTTGGGACATTTTGTGTCCAAGTTTCCCACCTATGAGCATGTAGTCTCTTCATCAACTAGCATCAACAGTTCCCAAATGCTATTTCTGCTTCTTTATGTGAGACCTTGCCGTGCACAGACTTCCACAACAACTGTGCATGCAGTAGTTCGGGCTTTCCTTTAATTCCTTTCTCTTGAAAATGGCAGCAGCTCCCAGTGCCTTGACCCTGGAAATGATGCTGAGAGTAGGAGGCGCTGCCCTTTCTCCCAGGAACAAGTCTCCCCTGCCCCCATACTGACAGCAAGAATATAACGGTTCCAAATGAGCTTCAGTCAACACTACGTAGTAAACACGTGTGTATAAAGCACATTTGAATGCTTTCCCCAACAACTTTGGGCTCTATTTTAATTTTCTTTGGAAGTACACTTAAAAATGTTTTCTTCCCCCACAGTTCCTAAGTGTAATATGGTAGGGGTGGAGAAGCTACAAGCACCTCCACGCTTCTGCTTGGGTGGCTTCGGGCAGTGATAAAGTTGAACACTCTTCTTATGGCTACTGGTGACTCCCATTGAGCTTCCATTGAGCCGTGATGTATGTCCTTTGAACATTTTTTTCTACCAGGATATTAACCTTTACTTATTGATTTCCTAATTGGTTTTCTGATTGACTTATTATCATTTTATCCTGGCCATCTCTGCAAGTTGGTAGGTATGAGGCTAATGTCTTTTGTATCTTTTATAAAATTGTACTAAGTATTTTAGGGTATCCATGCGATAATAATATATGCCTTCCTATTTGTAGTCAAGTTTTTGTATGTTGTGTAGACTTATTTCCCTGTGTGCGTGGAATGGACACATACAGGAATCAAGTCCCATTGTGTATAATAAATTCAGCATGCAGGCTTTTTCTTGCTTCTCCCCATCCCTTCACCATTCCCACCCTTCACTACACATTCGCAATAAGCTATGCTAATGAACTAGCATATGTCTCCTTTATTTTTATCCATTTTTATAATAGTATTTCAAAATACACACAATTATGAAAAAAACCACATATACAAGGCCAGAATTTTGTCATTTATCATTTTAGAAAAATGAGATTATAATAAATATTTTCTGTGTCTTGCTTCCCTCTCTCAATATCTCATAAAAACCCTTCCAGAGTAATTGATATAACTCTAATTCATCCTTTTTAATAGCTATATAAGGTTCCCTCGGGTAAGTGGAACACAATTTCATTCGGCTGTTTCTTTCCCCTTTACTAGCACTCACTTTATTCCTTTTGCAACCACAAAAGGGGCTGCAATGAAGGCCCCCGAGGGGCCACTGCTGCAAGGTGGGTTTAGTTTGATGAGGTGGATTCCCAGGAAGGAAACTGCTGAGTCAAAGTGTGTCATCATCAACTTGTTTTTTATTTTAATAGATGCTGCCAAATTGCCTCCTAAAAGAGCTTATACAATTCAGAGTGCCACCAGCCATGAAGGAGAGTTTCCCCACGTCTGCGTGACCAGTAAATGTTGTAGCTTTTCCCAATGTTAGTAAATTTGGAAAGTGGGGAAGAGCCCCCACCCGACCACTCGAGGACACAAATGTCACCTGACTTAACAACCTTTGGATTCCATACCTCCAAATCACCATTTACTCCTTGACCTGTTTTTTTTTCCCCATTTTCCCATGCAAATTTACATAATTTTACATAATATAGATTTTTAGCTGTCAGTCGCACTGCAGGCAATGTTTTTCCAGCGCTCACACATAATATGTACTTTATGAGCAGCAGCGTTTCTTCAATTCTCTGTGACAAAGGCCCAGTATTTTTAAATTGCCAATCCTAGCCCAATTACTGGTTCATCGTAGACCAAATCACACACTCTGATGTCGTGGAGATATTAAGTCTGGGTGAACGTTGTGAATGTTTATTCTCCACCTGAGTGCTCCCTAGCACTTTATTCTCTCCCTGAGCGCTCCTTCGCAGCAACCTGCAGACTGATGACGGTCCACTAGTCACGTTCAGAGTAACCCTTGGCTCTATCATCCTTTGCTCCAATTAAAACATCTAGCTTTTGCAGAGTCAAATATATTCCTGTCTATAATATCTGGAGTAATCTCTTGCCCTTAAGTATTTGGATTTGTTCCTAAGATTTCATCGCTAATAAGCACCCATTTCAATCCGAGTCCAGGAGGCTTTTCTAATTTAATTTTCTGTATCTTTCTCCCTCTTTTGTCTGAATTTCTAACAGGCTGATGGCCCAGTCTTTCTCCCTTAGGCACACTGACACATACATTACCTTTGTCACCACAGAACATGCTGTGGTCTGGCTCTGTGAGAAGCATTCCCTCTCCTCCCCAGTTTTAATTCTCAAAATATAGAGCAGAGGTTCTCAACCTGTGGGCAGTGACCCCATTAAGGGTCACACAACCCTTTCCCCAAGCGTGACCCAAGACCATCAGAAAACACAGAGGTTTGCATTATGATGTAAATTTACAGTAGCAAAATTACAGTTGTGAAGTAGCAATGAAAATAATTTTATGGTTGGGGGGGGTTACCACACTATAAGGAACTATATCAAAGGGTCGCAGCACTAGGAAGGTTGAGAACCACTGGTACAGAATCTAAAAACAAACAAACAAACAAACAAAAATCTCATCATGTCTGCTGGTATCCAGCTCCAGTTGACAGGCGTGACAGTAGACAGACCCGCACAGAGCGGATCTTGGAGCAACGAGTAACATGACAAGTGGCTGCACACAGGCAAGTTCACTCTCTTGAGAAGTATGTTTTGAACTCTTGGGGTAGCAGCAAGTGGGACGTTCTCAAATTCTTCCATCACAAACGCCAACAATTCACAGTAGGATGGATGCACTGTGCTTGAATAAGCTCCCAAATTCGAGGATACCCTTCCTAGCTACACGTCACCAAACCTTTACGTTTCAGTGTCTAGACTAGCCCATACGTTAGTGCACAAAAATGAATTCTGTGGTTTGCAACAGAGAGCCTCGAGAAGACGACATCCTTTTGAAATGATGTCACATTCTGAGGTGCTTGCTCACATCGATTCAGGCGCTTCTTTGAGCCATTTTCAGGGGTCGGCACCCATGTGTTCAAACCTTCATATTTCACCAGGAGGATTTACAATGTGTTCTGTGCTTGTTTAACTTGATTCTTCACTCCATTTAGACTCTCAGAAGTCCCTCTAAACACTGAGATAATCAGCGTTGCCTTAAGTAAACAAACAAAGGAAGAAACATAAACACAAGTCCCCGCTGAGTAGAGCTAAGAAGCATCCCTGATTCTTGAGCCACAAAGAAGGCCAAACTTAGATGAATGCACGGGACATGACTCAGGAAAGAGGAGGGCACTCAAACCAGGGTGGCGCTAAAGTATCCCCACGATCATGATCGTCATGAGAACCTAGATGTACAAAGTCCAGCTAATGGCTGCAGAAGCTAAAGCCAAGAGGCTTGTATGAAAGGTTACATGAGATCTGAGTATAAGCTGCTGAATGCCCTCTATGTCTGCTCACAGCTGGTCACTGGGCTCCTCTTAGGAAAGTGTGTGTGTGTGTGTGTGTGTGTGTGTGTGTGTGTGTGTGTGTGTG
>JADRCD010200351.1:0-25445 GCA_019843815.1 Montemys delectorum | reverse complement strand
GTGTGTGTGTGTGTGTGTGTGTGTGTGTGTGTGTGTGTGTGTGTGTGTGTGTGTGTGTGTGTGTGTTTATATACATATGGTTTTTACTTTGAAGGATCCCAGGCTAACATCTGAGTATTATAGCTCAGGCTGACCTTGAACTCAAAACCCTCCAGCTCAGACTTCCAAGGAGTGAAGGCATATTCTCTGGAAATAACATACTATAGAAACTGGAATTAGTGTGGCCAGATATAGAAGAGAGAAGAGATGAGAGTTAGCCCAGGAGCTAGAATATTTTGTCTCTGAAGATGCACTCCGTAAATATTTAACTCTAATGAACCAGATGGTCTCTATGCAACTCATCAGTTCTACAACATCCACAGAGACATCCTCCGAGGATGCTCAAGCCATGTGCCAGGAAACTGTTTTGAAAATTTGACAGTGGCTGGATTTGGCTAAACAGCAATAGTTTATAGACCCCAGTCTAGAGCAGTAGCAGGAAGGTTGTGTAAAAGCCTGCATCTGAGCCGAGGGGCTCTCAGCATCTCTCTCTCTGATTACTCACTGTACTTGTTCCTCAGATCACATCTTCTTACCTTCATTCTCCCACCCACTAAACATGTAAATTCGCAAACTATAATATTTCTCTTTTTGCCCTTTCTCAATTATTAATTGAGAATTTATAATTTAATAATCTCAATTATAAAAAATGAGCACATCCAAACTTTCTACTTTGTATGCATTTGTGTGTGTGTGTGTGTGTGTGTGTGTGTGTGTGTGTGTGTGTTTATATACATATGTTTTTCTTTTGTAGTAGCCTAGATTAAACTCTGAGTTTTATAGCTCAGGCTGGCCTTGAACTCAAAAGTCCCCTTGCTCAGGCTACCCAGTGAAGGGACTACAGGTGTGTGCTGCCCCATCCAGCTGTAGTTTAGGGAAATCATTTCCTTGTTGGTAGGATCTTAAGGGTACTGACACACAAGACTTTGATATCAGCAGAGTATTGACAAGCCATCCAGTTTCTTCCCTGCCCGTGACAAGATACCTCTGCTTAAGTCCTGCCTGTCTTTTCTCTCGCAGTACTTAATTGATCTGTTGGTACCTTCAATTATCCAGCATTTGAAATTGTTTGTCTTTCCACTTACATATTTTGATTTCAATAAATACTTCTTAAACAAATGAATAACAATCAGTAGCAAACACAGAATCACCAATATCCGCAGTCCTGAGGACCATTAAGACCACAGCTGGCATCAGCTCCTGTACACCGCATGTCCTTCCCTGCATCGATTCATTTATAAATGAAGCACAGTGAGATGTTGACAACTAATAACAAAGAATAATAACTATCCTAAATAGGATGTATAAATATGAAAGCTGTCTATCTTCATCCCCCTTTCTTGCCCTTCTCGTTCCCATCTTACTATATAATGCTTACCTTCTTGTTGGCTGTGGCTAAACACAGATAAGGGAAGACCACCAGAGATGATTCTGGAGTTTATCTGCTTGATCTGAGAGAAAATGTGTTGACTGAGGAATCTTGAGTTTCCTTAAGGACACCAAAACCTAAGAGCTGAATGAGGGGGCAAAGATCAGACACAAAGTAGATTGATAAGAAATCCTATACGTAAGAGAAAAACCAGGGAAGCATGGTTATCTTCATCACAGAGGTGTCACAGATAGAGAATCTTGTCAACAGCCCAAGAAGTCCCTGGAGCTTTTTGCCTAAGAGCCTGCAAGTATCCTGAGCATTCACTACAAGATGGAGTGTGAATGGCCCATGCCAGGGCAATTCTCCAATGAGAGCTGCAAAGGCCAGGTTGCAGTAAGCAGAAGAGCAATGAGAGAGAGAGAGAGAAAGAGAGAGAGAGAGAGAGAGAGAGAGAGAGAGAGAGAGAGAGAGACAGAGACAGAGAGACAGAGACAGAGACAGAGAGACAGACAGAGAGACAGAGAGACAGAGAGACAGAGACAGAGAGACAGAGAGAGAGACAGACAGAGACACAGGGAGAGAGAGACAGAGAGACAGAGAGATAGAGACAGAGACAGAGACAGAGAGACAGACAGAGAGACAGACAGAGACACAGGGAGAGAGAGACAGAGAGACAGAGACAGAGACAGAGAGACAGACAGAGACACAGGGAGAGAGAGACAGAGAGACAGAGACAGAGACACAGAAAGAGACAAAGACACAGACAGACAGAAACAGACACAGAGAGAGGATGGTTAGGAACTGAAACAGAAGTGCTTGTAACTCCATGAACCAATAGGCAGAGGCAGAAGGACTGAGTTTAGAAGCATTTTGGGCTACACTGCGAATCTGAAGCCTGGCTGAGCTGCTGAGCAGTTTCCAGGCCAACCTGGGATACACAGGAAAGACTGTGTCTCAGACACTCCTCCCTTTATATGTGAAAGCCTCGCCGGCACTTTATTTTTTTAAAAAAAATATTTATTTATTTATTTTATGTATAGCTGTATGGATTGTTGTGAGCGTTCATTTGGGTGTTGGGAATTGACTTTTGGACCTCTGATTGCTCAGGTCAACCCCTCTCGCTCCGGTCCAGCCCCACTCACTCAGTCCCTGCTTGTTCCAGCCCAAAGATTTTATTTATTATTATAAATAAGTACACTGCAGCTGTCTTCAGACACACCAGAAGAGGGCGTCAGATTTCATTACAGGTGGTTCTGAGTCACCATGTGGTTGCTGGGATTTGAACTCACAACCTTCGGAAGAGCAATTGGTGCCCTTACTCACTGAGCCATCTCACCAGCCCCATGAACTGGGAGGAGCTGCAAGGTGTTGGGTGGAGGCACCTAAGGCGAAAGCAAGAGCGCAGTTGCACATTAAACTCCCTCCCTCCTTCTTACCTCAGCATGACAGGACATTTGACGGCCACTGAGGGAGAGCATGCTTTTGTAGACTCAAAGGAAGAAGGCTATGGAAATCAGATGGAAATCTGTAAATTCTAACCAGCACACTTGGAACAATAAAATATCTCATTTATGCATTGCCTCCTTGTGCAGCCACAGGTCAGCACCAGGGAGAGAGAGAGACCCAGACCTCTGCAGCAGGCCCTGCTCTTGGTACAAGTCCCCATAGAAGGACATCCTGTCAGTACCAGAGCCTGTTTCAGTTGTGAATCTACACAATGGGACACTTGAATTGGCATGAAGGTGAATGGACCCTAGTCTTCATTCTGCTCCTGAGCCACGCCCCAGTCCCTGTGGGGCAATGTGGGGCAGTGGTCTGCTTTGGCAACTTAAGCTCAGTCGAGTAATTGGCTTTGAGCCCTGGAGCCTTCGTGGGCAGTTTTCTGCTTGCAGGGGGCAGAAGGAGTTTGGCCATAACTCTTGAGTCTTTGGTTCCTATTTCAGTCACAACCCCTCACAGCTGTCCCTGCAGGAGATGTATACTCTAGCAGGCAGACAATGCTCCAAGCTCCCAGCATTCTAGCTGGACCCTATCCCCAGTCATCTGACCACAGCCAGGCATGCCACGCCCCATACAATAAAAGAGGCAGTTTGCCCCCTCCTCACTCTCTTGCTCTTTGTCTCCTCTCTTACTCTTTGTTTCTTTCTTGTCCTCTTTCATCTCTTGCCTTCTTCCTCTCTTTCCTGCTCTATGTTCTCTTCTCTAACTTTCTTTCTCTCTCTCTCTCTTTCTTTCTTTCTTTCTTTCTTTCTTTCTTTCTTTCCTTTCTCTCTCTCTCTCTCCTTCTCTCCTTCCTCTCCTTTCTTCCACTCTACTTGACCAGCTTATTTTCTCATTCCTACAATAAAATATCTCATTTATACATTGCCTCCTTGTGCAGCCACAGGTCAGCACCAGGGAGAGAGAGAGACCCAGACCTCTGCAGCAGGCCCTGCTCTTGGTACAAGTCCCTATAGAAGGACATCCAGTCAGCACCAGAGCCTGTTTCAGTTGTGAATCTACACAATGTGGTAGCCTTCACATTGGAGTAAATATGAATGAATGGCTTGGTCTAAGACTACCTGTGGGGAACATGATCCTGATGGCTGCAGTGCTTTCTGGGGGATTCCTGAACTCCACCTGTGTCTCTCTACTCCTCACCTAAGTAGCCCCAACCTCCAAGTCTTCTTTTCTGCCTTTGCTATTGAAGGAAAAAAAAGCCTTAATGAAGCTTGGCAAGCCTCAGGATTCACACTGGAATCTGAAGATCAACCACATCCTCCTGACAGATCAGGTTCAGAGTCTCTGTATGAACTGCCCTAGGCCTAAGCAGCACTGGAGCTAAGAAGGATAGGGAGCTGAGATACATCTTCTGTCATATAGTCGGGGGTGGGGGGTTCTCCAGTTGTTTAAAAGCTGCCAATCTCAGTTTTATTTTATGCTGTTCTTTATTTTAAAAGAAAAAATACATGCATATACACATATACCAGTAAGTGTACATTTGTGTGTCTGTAAATCTGTGAGTGTATTCTATGCAATTTATTCATTATGCATGTGTGTGTGTGTGTGTGTGGTATGTGTGTGTCTGCATGAAGATAGTAGAGTCAATTTAGTTCATGCATATAGAAAAACTACATAGAAAGTATGTTAGTGAGAAGTAAAATTTTTCTTCTCTATATTTCATCAGTGAATACATATTTATTTGCAATAAGAAAGAAATCAATAGAATGTATTCTTTCAAAGTCATCTTATTTAAACAAAATTTTCCTAATAGCTGATTTTGAAAAAAACTAAACCAGATTCTCATTTTGTTCCTCTGCATTGGGAGAAAGCTTTTCAAACATGTCTTGTATATCCCTAATTTGATTTCCATATGGGAAAGATCTGCTTTGAACAAAATTTTAAATCCCATTAGAGTATGTTTACTTACATAGAATTCTTTTCTTATCTAATTTATTTTAATTCCTGCTGAGACGCGATCTGTTTCCTTCTCAGTTTGGATTGCTCACTATTCACCTTTCATCTCATTTGTTTGTGTTTCCTTGAGTCAGGGGAGAATGAGGCTGCGTTGAATGGTTTCTTCTGCTTGCTACAGTAGCATTTTTCATCAATATTTTTGTCTCTCCTTCTCTCTATATTACAGCACCTCCTCAGAGGCTCCACCCTGGTTTGCAGTCATTTACCTCCTTCTTAAATAATGGGAGCTACACCAAAAACAGTTTACCCTGAATGGTAACACATCCACACTGTTCTTAGATGCTCTTGTCACTGGAATCTGTCACCTGATCTAGAACCAGTACAATGATCCAGTAGTCTGGGAAGAACTAGGACCCAAGAAATTTTGCCTAGATGGGGTGCCTCCTGGTTTTCTGCTGAAGCTTCTCTTGGAGGGTGCTGACATCATACATAGCTCAGTTTCTTTTTCATTGCCTTAGGAAGTCCTGCCTCCAAGGGCTGTAAAGATGATTCCATGGTTAAAAGCATCATTATTATATTATATTATACTATATTATATTATATTATATTATATTAATTATTATTGCAGGGGACTCAGGTTCAATTCCCAGTACCCACAAGGCAGCTCACAACGATATATAATTCTAATTCCAGGTGATCCGATAATCCTCTTCTAACCTCTGTGTACACCGAAAACACACATGATGCACAGACATACAAGAAGGCAAAACTTATACACATAAAGTCAAATAGAGAAATCTAAAAAAAATATTTAAAAGACTAGTTTAAAATCTAATAAAAATTTGAAAAGAAGATTAGCGCGTCTGTGACGCGCCAATCTTCAGACAAAATTGATTCTGAATTCTTCTTTTTATTTGACAGACCAAAGCCCCAGCATCTAACCTCAGAGGAAAAAAAAGCTATCTTAAGCAGAGGGACTCTGTTTCCTGTGTATGCTTGAGTCTCTGGCCAGCTCTTCCAATCTCTCCTTCTTCTTGCTCTGAGAACCCTGCCTCTCTTCTGCTCAGTGACTGCTACAGTCCCCAGCACAGGGACACCAGGGGTCAGCCTACAGAGACATAAGAGATCCCAGGACAAATGTTTGTCTGTCTGTATCCTGTTTCCACCTTGTTCCAGTTAGGGTTCTACTGCTATGAAAAGCTACCATGACCAAGGTAACTCTTAGGAAAGGAAGCATGCAGTTGGTTATACTTTCAGAGGATGAGTCTGTTATCATTGTGATGGGGAACATGGATGTAGGCAGGCATGGTGCTAGATGAGTAGCTGAGAGCTACTCTCTGATCTGCAAGCAGAAAGAGGAGAGGTGGGGTGAAGGGAGGAGGAGTGGGGAAGGAGAGGGAGGGCAGGAGAGGGAGAGGGAGGCACACTGGGCCTGGTATAGGCTTCTGAAACCTCATAGGCCACCCCCAGTGACACACCTCCTCCAACAAGGCTACCTATCCTAATCTTTCCAAACAGTTCAGCAGCTGGAGACTAAGTATGCAAATATATGAGCCTTTGAGGAAGGGGGAGGGCAAACCACCACATACTGCATCCCTTGTATGTTTGGCCAAGGGATATTTGTAGGATTTGGGACCCCTGGTTTCTATTCTTGTAAGCTTTCTTAACCTTACTCCATGCAAACTCATCAGTACCACACCTAGAGGCAAACAGCTGACATTTCTAACATGTGGATGTTAGAAGCCACAATCTTCCCTGTAACTGGGCCTCTGCCACCTACAAGGAGCTGTGTTTGGTCCTCATTAAATTCTGCCCCTACTACCCTCATCTGTAAAGCAGAAGGATGCATCTCTCCATATCGCTGCCTGGAATGGTATCCTGGACCATGGGGGGAGGAGTCAGCCCCTTGTCTAGAACCTGAGTAGCTATTGATCCAATCAGTGTAAATTTAGGTGCAAAGTCACTCCTGAGCTCATTTAGATCAGAACAATGACTAATACCTGGCGAGGCTCCCTTCTGGAAGTGGTGTGCCAAGGATGAGGTAGTGTTTGTAGTTGGGCCCACATGGTTTGTCTAGCTGTGAAGGACTGGCTTCAAAGAAGTGCAAAGCCCCCTTACATATAATGGAGAGGCTTCTTGTGTAGGCAAGGGGTCCTGGAAATGTCGAGACTCACTCAGGAACCACTGCCAACTCCAGGTCATCCACGGGAGGAAGGGACCCCACTGTGCAGGATCTGGCTCCCTTACAGACCAAACCAGATCAAGGCCAAGTGGTGGTCTGGTTAGTAACCTCAGCTCACTTGCAGAAACCATTTTCACTAAAACTTCTCAGAGGCCAGATCTGGACTCGAGGGCAACTTTATGAGGTGTTACTATAAGGTAATGAATGCATTTTTACCAAATGATCCAGACTCCCAGAAGCGAGTGTTGGAAATGCCCCTTTGTCAGTCCCCCCAGAGCGTGCAACAGGGCATAATCTTCAATTGGAATCTGAGGTTTACAAAAGGCAGCAGGGCTCTGGAGCCACAAACGTGATGAATCGTATCAGTGTCCCAGCCCAGTATTCAAGGATATAAAACAACAGAGTCTCCCCACCGTGAGGTTTTTTAATCATCTCCATGATAAATCAAAGTAAAAATTTTAAAAATAAAATTTATTTTTCTTTTATGATCTTTGTGACCCAAACCACTGTAGAAAGTAGCCGTGTGAGTGACAAAGGAAGACAGACAGCCGGCAGTGATGGGCAGCAGACTATCAGCCATATTTGGTTGCCCTGGTGACGATTCCATGAAAACAAGCCTCATCAGAAAGGTGGGCATTTTATTTTATAAAAGGATGTTTAGAAACGCAAAAGCTTCAAAAACTAAGCATGGGGAAAACAGACACTCTGTTTCTTAAAATATAAAACAGGATGAGGAGCTGAAGAAACAGTTCTCAAAAGAAGAAACACTAATGGCCAATTAACATTTTTAAAGTGTCCAAGTCTGGCAGTGGTGGTGGTGCATGCCTTTAACCCCAGCACTTGTAAGGTAGAGGCAGGTGGATCTATGAGTTTGGGACCAGCCTACAGAGTGAGTTCCAGGACAACCAGGGCTACACAGAGAAACCTTGTCTCAAAGCAAAAACCAAAAAAAAAATAACTACAACAAAAAGGTGTCCGACATCCTTAGCCAACAAGGAAATGCAAGTTAACGTGACTTGTCTCACGCAAGTCAGAATAGCCATCATCAAGAAAACAAAACAGAGCCAACACTGGCGAAGACACAGGGAGAAAGGAACTCTCCTCCACTGTTGCCATGAGTGCTGACTAGTGCAACTTAGTGGGAGTCAGTGTGAAGGCTCCTCAATTTGCTAAAAATAGAATTCACATGTGACCCCCACCTAACCACTCCTGAGCATATATCCTAAGGATGCCATATCCTATTACAGAGACATGTGTGTCCATGTTCAATGTTGCTCTGTTCATAATTGGTAGGAAATAGAATCAGCCTGGAGGTCCATCAACTAATGAATGGATAATAAAAATGTGAAATATACAAGCCCCAAAGGGGATAGGGACTCCACATCAAGGCCACAGAGTCAACTAAACTCAATCCTTGGGGTTCTCAGAGTTTGAACCACCAACCAAAGAACATACACAGGCTGGACGTAGGCCTCCCTGCACATATGTAGCAGATGTGCAGCTTGGCCTTCATGTGGGTCCTGAACAACTGAAGTGGAGTTTATCTCCAAAGCTATTGCCTGTGTGTGGGTTATGTTCTTCTAGCTGGTCTGCCTTGTCTGGCTTCAGTGGGAGAGGAAGCACCTAGCCTCAGAGAGAATTGAAGTGACCAAGTTGGGGGATACCCAGGGGACACCGCCACCTGCTCAGAGGAGAAGGGGGTGAGGGGTAGGAGAAGGAAGGATTATGGGAGCGGTGATCAGGAGGGGAGCAGTGAGTAGGATATAAAGTGAATAAGTAAAAAATAAAATAAAATGGTTTTTTAAATGTGAAATATAAACACAATGAAAGCTTATTCAACCATAAAGAAAACTAAACATTTCAAGAAAATAGGTGGAACTAGAGGAAAAATACACTATGTGAGGTGACTCAAGCCCAGAGAAGTGCTGCGTGTTCTCTTTTATATGTCTATCCTAGTTTTCAATTTTTAGATTGGTGTGTTTTAGTTCAAGTGACTGTCTGTAGAGACCCCAAACCAAGAGTGCATCTGAGTCAAGGAAGATCACAGGGGGAAAGTCCCTAAGAGGGCAAGGATAGAAGTGCATGTGCTTTTATAGAAAGGCACAAGGAAGGATACTGGGGGTAGAGAGGTTTAGGTAAAGAGGGGGCCAAGGGGATAGGAAAGACAATTACCCAAATGTAAGAATGCGTGGGAGAACTATATGAAACCTGCGTCTCTATAAGCTAATTAGGTAGATAATGCTATCCATTGCTGCCATAGATAGCTAAAATCAGAGTCCCTGGGATTGGAGCAAGGCCTTAGTTCTTAAGAGCACTGGATGATCTTCCAAAGGCCCCAGGCTCACCTTCATTGGAGTTGCAAGGAATCCAGCACTGCCTTCTGGCCTACTTGGGCAAAGCACGTGTGTGGTAAACAGACACTTAGGCGGGCAAAACACTCGTATACATTAAATGAATCAAAACAAAAGAAGTCTCAGTGCCAGGTATGGGATACCTTCCTCTGAGCTGTTGGTCCATGATGTCCTGGAGGCACCCCAAACAATATGAACTATTGCTATCGCCCCTAGTCTGACAGAAATAGGTGATTAAGATCCCACTGTTAAGGCGTAATACACGGTTATTGTAGGACAAAGAGAAATCAAATTGAAACTGGGCTGGAATCTTCTTTCCTGATGCCTAGCTCTCATAGGATCAGATGGAGCTGTGCAGACTGCTGAAGGAGAAAAGACATCAAGGGACTTACCCAGCTACTGGTCCTGTAGGCTGCAGTATTGATCTTCCAGGTAGGATAGGACTACAGGGATAACAGTGGCATGACTGTAATGCTTTCTGACTGATGAGGACTGCATCACACGACAGAATTCATACCCGGTGCTGTAAACTCAGTCTAAATCCCGTGGCTGGGGAAATGTCACAGACCCTAAGGGGAACCTACTAAGGCTGTTGTGTTGCATGGACATATTGTCAAAACGCCTTCTAAGTATTTCCGCTTAATGTGTATAGATTTGTGCTACTCTCCACCTTGGTCAGAGAAGCTTCTTACTGCAGTGGGCAGCAGTTAATGCAGGGACTCATCACAGTCTAAAGAGTTGAGGAGGAGAGACTGCTTGTCCCTAAGTGAGATGCCAATATTACCTCCTCTAGAGGCCAGGAAGCATCACCCAGGAGGGAGCAGAAAGGTTGTAAGAGCTGAAGGACGACAAGGAGAGCGCTGAGGTGGTCTTAAGGACACTGCAGTGACAAGGAGAGCGCTGAGGTGGTCTTAAGGACACTGCAGTGACAAGGAGAGCGCTGAGGTAGTCTTAAGGACACTGCAGTGGTGACATCATAGCCCGTGGTTAGCAGCACAAAACTGGTACAAGACTGGGTCCATCAACATTCTCCACCGTAGATGGGAGAGAGGCTCGTGAAGCCTTCCCCTCCTCACCCCGAACAGCTGTAAGAAAATGGTTGCCAAGGGAGAGGACTCATTTTTCTTCAGTGATATAGCCACTGTACGTTGTCCACACTCCCCACCCAGCCTTACAATTAAGCTTAGTTAAACACAGTGGATCACAAACAAAACAGATTGACTAGAGTCCTGAAATGAACCATGTTCAGAGTCATTCCGAACCATCATTATCATCATGAGGCACCATCACCCAGAACCATGAGAGCATCCTACATCATCAACAGCATTTTGCTTCTTTGACTAGGTCCGAGTAGCTCTCAGCATATCCTTATACCAAGGAGGAGGCAAGATTAGCTTCCTACTGGGTAATTCTCCACACTCCCAGGGAGAAAGAAAACAGCTACTCAAATGTGGACCCTTCCCCAAAACACCTCACAGACACACTCAGGACTCTTGTCTGGTATGACTTCCTCTCTCATACTCCAGCACTGAAGCTGAAGTGACAGCACTGAAGGGGCTGGGAGGTATTAAACTCTTATCTCCTGAGATTGAATTCATGTACAGAGAGCAGGGTGTTAGAAAGTGAAGCTCTATCTCTTTAGTACTCTCTAGCCCTTCCATTTTCCATCACATACCAAAGTACTATGAGGCCCTCACCATATAGAGCTGACCGGTCGTAGACTTTCTAGACTCCAGAATGGAGAACCTCATAGAAACCCTCAATAAACATAAAACATCCAGTTTCAGGTATTCTGTTATAGCAACAGAAGAGGTATCGGGACACACAGAAAAGTTTTGTGGTCCAATCACATGAGCATGAAATGAACACCACACTTGTTTACAGGCACACCTTTGATAGGGGAGGTTTGACACCTAACCGCTGCAATAGTCAGTGACACCAAGTTTTTTGTTTTCAGGTGCATATAAAAGTTAGATTTTAGGGGCTGGAGAGATGGTTCAGTTGTTAAGAACACTAGCTGCTCTTCCAGCAGACCTGAGTTTGATTCCCAGCACTGTAATCCCAGTTCCAGGGGAACCAATGCCCTCCCCTGGATCCTGTGGACACCAGCCACGGACATGTTGCGCAGACATACATGCAGGCAAAAAGTTCATACACGAGATGTCTTTTAGATGTATGATTTATTTTTATTTTATGTTCATTGGTGGTTTGGTGCATCTATGTCTGTGTGAGGGGGTCAGAAATACTAGAACCACAGTTATGCTACGTGGGTGCTGGGAGTTGAACCCAGGTCCTCTGGAAGAGCAGACAGTTCTCTTAACTGCTGAGCCACCTCTCCAGCTCAAGATGTACTTTTTTTTTTATTACTTTTATCTTTTCATAATCCGCTCCTGTTCTGCCCTCCCACAGTTTCTCAATCCATTCATCCTCCCCCCTCCCCGCCTTCAAGAAGATGTCCCCCCAAGATGTACCTTTTAAACGTCATGTTTATAGTATATTGTAATCTGTCAGGTTTCTTATAGCATTATGCATAAAATGTGTATACCTTAAACAAATCTGTGGCTAAGAATGCTAGTGATTCTTTGAAATCTTGGAAGAGGGTGATGCTTTCTCATTGTAGAGTTCTTTGCAAAGCTTAGTCAAGCATGTAAAGCAAAATAAAAGGGACCTGTGTACACTGTTGCATGTGACGACCACCTCAGAATAGGCTAGGCACACAGCAAGTATGCTACCATATGACAGTGCTGCATCAGGATATTAAGGGCTTATTATAGGGTTAGCCTAATAGCAAAGAAAGAGACTCCTTAACAATGTCAGTAGAGTGAGGTCAAATTTTATTTGCATATTTCATCTACCAACATTCCCAGGATCACACTCCAGAAATACCAGCTTGGGTTCGGAGTTTATAAAGTAAGGGGTCTAAAACTTAGATATAACTTATAGACACATTTTGATGTTTTATGAGCAATTTGCTATTATTTTGGAGTAACTTAATCCAGCTTTTTAAAAATGGGAGATACTTTAAAAACTCTGGATCTTAAAATCTGTTTTTAAAATGGAAAGACCTGTTATCACTAAAACTGTATCTTCTACTGGTGACACTAGGTGTGCCTGGCACACTGTTTTATCATGAGGTGGGATGGCATGAGCTCACAGCCACATAGGAGCAGAACTTTCTGGAGTTGCCTGCATCGGTGTCCCAGTGCACATCCAAACCTAGGCACTGCATCAGTGGGAATTACTTGCCCTACCGACAGCTGTGTAGAGTTGTCAGTGTCTGTGAAGAACTGACTCCAGGGCCACTTCCCCAACACTGACCTCGGATGCTGGAGTCCCTCAGAGAAGGCAGTATAGCATTTGCCTATAACATAAGCACATCCTCCACATACCTTAAACCATAGCCAATTAGGTAGTAACAAGTTACTACCTAATATAGTGTGAATGCTAGACATACTATTTGTTTAGGAGATAATGACCAGGAGGAAACTCTGTATACACTTCATAATGGTGCAGGTAAAAGATATTTCCTTTTTCTCTGTGTGTGTGCATGTTCACACATGCACATGTATTTCACAACCACAGGCATGCAAGCCTATGTAGCTGCATGCAGAAGACAGAGGAGGCTGTCAGGTGCCTTATTTTACCGCTTGGAACCTCATTCATTAAGATAGGGTCTCTCACTCAATTAGAAGCTTACTGTTTCAGCTAGGATGGCTGGCCAGGGAGGTCCCAGGGTCTGCCTGCTTCTATCATTCAACACTGGGCTTTCACGGTTTTTATGTGGGTGCTGGGTATTTATTTAAAGTCAGCTCCTTACACTTGCAGACCAAGGTGGTTTATCCACTGAACCATCGTCACACCACTTTAAGTATTTGGGGGTCCAGGGTTAGCTGACTCCATAGACAGAACCAAAGGGTAGCCCAGGCCAATCCGATACACCTGCTACTTAAGCTTAGTCATCCTGATCTTCAGACAAATAAAACTTAAAACTGAAGTATTTGTGGCCTTGAATTTAAATCCACTTCATTAGTAAATGATGACCAGGATGTCCCTGCATCTCCAACCAGTTCCATAAGCTCCTTTGGTTTGCCACCAATATTCATCCATTTTGTTTCTTCTCTCTCCACACCTTAAGAGAGCCACAGAATCCCTGAGCCCCGTCCCATCACATGCACTCAATTAGATGATTCTCTGCCTGACACAAGCTGGTTTTCCACTCATCACTTAATGAGATACTGACATGAACAAATCAAGGGATGAGGGAGCCCCCGCGGAGGCCAGAATTCCCACTGTGATACCGGAGATCACCCCAAATTCCTTAGATAATAGCTCAGCCTTCTTGTTTGGACTTAATCAAAACATCATGTCCAGGGCTGAGAATGAGCACCCAGACTCCGAGCAGAGCCTCAGCTTGAGGCAGAAGGAGATAGTTCCTCTGGGCGGGATGCCAAAGCTGCCAGGATTTAACTACTCCCAGAGGAAAAAGTGTTCCTCCCTGCAGGACTCAAATCCCCGAAGGCTGATGCTTATCTTGAGGCCAAGGCCAATGGCATCCCGCCCCACTTTATAACAACAGTTAATTTCCCTGGGGAGTTCCAACGACTTTTAATAAAAGAATACTTATCTTGGAGTGTGCGTGTGTGCGTGTGTGTGTGTGTGTGTGTGTGTGTGTGTGTGTGTGTATGTGTAGAATGCATGCATGCTCTAATATCTGCTTTGGTGTGAAGTTAACCTTGAGCGCTCAGGACTTCTTGTATCCTTGTGACTCTCTGGTGGTGATATAAGAAGGGATCTGTAGAAGAGTGTTCTGGAAAGAGTCAGATGTTTAAAAAAATAAAACAGGTATGCTCATAAAGCCAAAGAACAAAGAGTGTTCCATCCTCAGCGACCCTTTCTCTACTTAGCCCACTGCATCCTGCCATCTAAGAGGAGTATGTGAGGAAAGAAGACACCATCTCTGGGATCTCTACATTTCCAAATGCCAGCTTTTATATCTTCCCAAGAAAAGCTAGCGTTTCCATCTCTGCATGATAACACAAATCCTGAGTGGTGTATTCGCTCACTAGAGAAAATTCCATGAAAAGGGATCTAAAGGCTGGCTAAGCTCAGCCTTGGGAGGCGTCTCCTGAGTCCCATAGCTCCCTGCAGCTGAACTTAAGCCGGAAAGAGTGTCCAGAGGCATAGTAAGTCTGAGATCTGTATTTCCTTCTACACAACAGGCAGCAGTAATTTGCAGATGTTTATGTGGCTCCTGCAGAAGCAGGGGCTGAGGAAAGCTGTGTCCTCCTGTGAAGTAAGAAGCACATACCAGGGACAGGTGACAGGAAGAAAGAGGAGGGAGGGTGGGGAGAAGAGAAGACCACATGAAGGCTTGTGGCGTCACCTCCATCGAGATGTGAAACTGTGAGCTTTTTCCTGGAGAGCAGCAGTCGTTCAGAAGTTAGGATAAGCAACTGGTTTGGGGACAATCAATAACCAAGAAATATTTTTCCTGTTATCTTAGCAAGGAATCAAGGGTCATAAAAAGAGACACCAATCATGATCCAACCTCACTTGCTAGTGAGGGGCTTCATTATGTAGTCAGTGGTCCATGGGCACCAGGTCCACCTTACCTTGTTACTGGCCATAAGTTATCGAGAAAGAGTATAGAGTATCCAAGTTGTTTTCAAAAGGACACTGTATCTGTTTTCTTGCCCAAAGGAGAGAGAGGCAGACTGCCCCTCCTCCGTCTTCATCCATAGTCTGTAATTCAGACACTTGTGTTTATCATCCACATATTTAGGACACACCCAGCTGAGTAAGTTCTTCAACCCAGAACAGGAACTGGTAAGTGGGGTCCTTGTGCAGGTATGAGAGCAAGAAGAGCTGGGCTGAGAGATGGTCTGCAATCCCAGAGTTTGAGGAAGGAATGCATACCTACTACCTTCAATGAGGTTCACACCTGCTGACCCAGCCAGGACTTGTAAAACTAGCTGCATCTGGACTCAGTGGTTAAGAGAACTGTCTGTTCTTCTAGAGGACCCAAGTTCAATTCCCAGCACCCACATGGCAGCTACAACTGTCTATAACTCCAATTCCAAGGGATTCCAACACCCTCATATAGACATACTTGCAGGCAAAACACTAATGCACATAAAATAAAAAGAAATAAGTAAAAAAAAAACAGACAAAGCAAATAAATAAATAGATAGATAAATAAATAAATATATACATACATAAATAAAGCAAAAAATGTTGACTATATTTAAATCTCATTAAGCAGCAAAGTGAATCCAGTGAGCATTCATAAGAAGCCAGGCCAAGGAGCTCCTTCCAAGTCAGTGGACTATGGTGGAGAGCTTAGGAGCAGGGAGCAGATGAAGGAGTATGTAGGATATCTCTGAAGAAACCATATTGTGCACAGTAAGAAACAAAGGCATGCGAAGGGGCTAAGTGTTGTTGGCTTAGCAACTACAAGGACTTACTGCTCTTGCAGGGATCTGAGTTTGGTTCCTGTCTGCCACATGGCTGCTCAGAACCACCTGAGATCCAAAAGATCCAAAAGATCTGAGGGCCTCTGTATGTATGCAGTGATCGTATACTCAAATAGGCTCACACACAAGCACATCCATAAAAGCAAATAAATAAATTGTTGCTTTTAAAGACGTACTAAATGTTTCTTGTATCTCATACAGAACATATATGCCAGGCTCAGCAGCACCACCCTATGGGACATGCTCTCCTCTGGGCTTACCTCAACTTGCCCAGCTAGGTAGGACATGTGTAGGGAGTGGATAATATCCTGTGTGAGTATGTATTATTGACATGAACACAGACGTGTCAAGAACTGCAATGCCCCAGACCTGTGGGAATAGCAAAGCCCTTCTCTGGTCCAAGTACAAACCTTAGAAAGGATTGATGTGTAGCTGAATTTTATTTGTGTAAGAACTATCAAGCACAGCTTCCCCCTCCCAAATGACTGAAACCTGGAACTGTTGACCTACAGAAACTCTCTATGAAGATAGCCAACCCATGTCCATTTCATTCGTATCTACCAGCCTTCTGGAAATGAGGAATCCTGGGGCTGCTGGTCCCTCTCCATCAGCTCCCATGGTTCATCCAATCCCAACTTTTCTGTACATGAATCTTTGAGTTTATTTATCTTCGGGCCCTAGTATCCCCACCCTAAAGCTGACCTGGTCAAGCATACATGAGAGAGGAGGAAGGAAAGGGCATACAAAACCAGTTGTGACCCAGAGGACATGAGTGTGGGAGAACTGTGCATCATCCTTTCCGCTTGCAGCAGGCATGAGAGCCAGCCTGGCAGCATGGCACAGGAGAGCTGGTGGGCTGACAGGCTCAACTACCACCCAGACATAGCACCACAACCCAAGTAAAGCAGAAAGAGGAAAGAGAATAGCCTGAGTTGTACGATCAATGTTACCCAAAGAAAAGTAGCCAGAAAGGCTCTGGGCATCTCTGGGATTCCATCTATGGCCTAGCAAGGGACACTAACAAAGCAGGCTGTGGTGGTAGTGGTGGTGGTGGTGGTGGTGGGGCGGGGGAGACAGGAAATAATGTCTGTGTGTAGCAACTGAGGAGCTACAGTAGCTACAGGACTGTGCTTGTGGGACCATCCACCTCTGTATGTCTTATCTTGTCAACTAGACATGATGGGAATCCTACACATTTATTTAATTTAATCCTACAAATTTATTTACGTCTACACATTTAATTTAACCCTACAAATTATTTTCTTTTACAAAAGTGGCACAGGAGAGTCTCTGGGCATGCCATACTACCTGAACAATCCCACTCCTATTGACTTCACCCTTCCTACTGGAGATGGCTTTCTCCATCTCTCCTGACAAATAGCCGTTGTCAACAGCAAAGATGTTAAACATGCATTGATAAGTTTTTTTTTTCTTAAAGGTTCTTGACAACGAGATTGACTTCCTGAGACTCAATAATGTCAATTTCAAAACAACAGTGAAAGAATTACGGTTTGAGATAATACGGTTTGAGATGATAGAAGGGGCAAGAAAAGAACAAAGTGATGCGCAAAAGGGGGGATGTTCAGAGTCAAAGGAGCAAGGAGAAGAGAGAGGGAGATGCTCAGGATACTTGGGATACAGAAAGAAAGGAGGATGGACAGGTTGGCTCCATGATGATGTTTGAAGCAGGTGAAAAAGAAAGAGAAAAGGGAGACAGGGGAGGGAAGGAGACAGATGGGAGGGGAGGAAAGGAAGGGAAAGGCATGTTTAAATATGAGATACATAAATGGACCTGGGACTTTTGTAATAGCTGGGGAATGGAACGAGAAGGAGCTCTCCAGTTTGCTGGGGCCCACAGCAAGGGTCAGAAGGTAGCTAACAGGTTGCCCTGACCAGCCCCAGCAAGCCTCCAGTTGAATGAAAGGAATCACATCAAAGCAAGATGCTGGGCTACTTGCCAAAAGCGAGGCGGAGCCCGCGCATCTGTTTGGGAGCCTTGGTGCCAAATCCACACTGCAATCAGGTGTGCTACCCCAGAGCCACGGAAGAGTCCCTTCTGTGCCAAGTTGGGGGTGAGCCACAAGGACAACAGCCCCCATGATAATGGGAGACTTAAAAGAGCCCTTCAAACAGGATACCTCTCCTCCCAGACTCCAACACCTGGCCCAGGCTGTTGTTTTACAGTCAGCCACAGTGGGAAGAAAGGAAAAGAATTCAGCTGTGCAGCTTTGAAGGTTCTGCTAGGTGGGCTGAGTTAAGTTACCTGTGACAAGAGAGAGCAGAGCTCAAACGGAAGTCACCAAACTAATTTCTGTCTGTGTGGCCTCTCGTCCCACATTCAATCCGAAGCCATACACCTTGGGACTGCAGTCAGACTCAAATTGGCCTAGAGTCAGAAGCAAGACAAAATGCTCAGGCCCTGGAATTTTCCATGAGTTTTTATGCTCCCTTTTACTGCTTGGAATGGCAATAAAGAAAGGCAAAGACAAAACTGTGAGAAGTGTGTGTTTATGTGTGTGTGTGTGTGTGTGTGTGTGTGTGCATGAGTATGTGTGCACACGTGTGTGTGTGTTTGTGTGCATGAGTGTGTGTATGTGTGCACACCGATGTGTGTGTATGTGTGTTGATTTCAGTTGTTTTCCCAGTCAATAAAAATACCTCTCTCCCACTCCTTTATTCATAATTGTCTCATCATTAAAGGTGCTTGCATCACTGTGTTCCCTTAAAAAACAAAGTATTTATTTAAAATACTTTTATTTATTGGAAATTTATATTTACATTAATATAGTATTTATTATATTAATTTTAAATACTAGCAGTCCTTTAAAGGCAAAGATTTACTTATTTATTTTTATGTATGTGCTTATATATGAGCCTATTTGATTATGTGGGCACCATATACATAAGAGGAGCTTATAAGATCTCCTTGAACTAGATTTACAAATGGTTCTGAGCACCCATGTAGACGGTGGGAAGACATAAGATGAAATCACTATTTTATTTTATTTTATTTTATTTTATTTTATTTTATGTGTATGAGTGTTTTGACTGTATGTAATATGTACACCAAATGTACGCACTTCAAAAAGAAGCTGTAGGCGGGGCTGAGTCACTTAAACTGGAGTTAGAGATAATTGTAAGCCACTGGAGAAGTTTCTAAGTCCCCAGGAGATGTTTTCATTTCCCTGAATATTTGAGGGACAAACACTATAATAACTCAAAATACTACAACGGTGGCCTTCCTCATCCATGACATTCTGACTATAGAAACAAGAAAGTTGAGCAGACTGACAGTTCCTTGAAGTGACAGTACAGAAGCACCTTTATTTAACACGGCCGTGTCTATTCCACTCCCTTGTCTTTATATGACAGGGGAAAGGGGACAGTAATCAGTACCCTGCCTCAAACTGCTGGCTGCTAAGGCTACATCCTTCCTCCCCAAGCCTGGCAAGATGGCTGAGCAGGGACTCCCTAAGTGCACACTGTCACTGTACTAAAGAAGATGAGACGAAATCAAGAGTTAGAACGGATGCCACCTCATTTTCTTTCCCACCTACAACTTGTATTTTATGTTTGCATCTGTGTGTTGGGATGCCAAGGAGGTAAGCACTTTTCCAATCAGGGAAGAAGTCTGTAGAAGTTCTTGTTTATAGCTTCCACGCATTTCCCAGTGCCGCACATTTTAGCTTTCATATCTTTCCAAGAGGTTCCTCCCACTATCTTGGCAGTGGAGGAACTTGCAGGAGGCCTGTTCTCCATCCCCATAACTGCCGTCCCACCCCCAACAGGCCCAGCCTTGCTGAAGTACTGGCTACTCCCTAGAACCCCTTCCCTCACTACACCCTGAGTCTAGGTCCATCACCCCTAAAGCAATAGATACAATGATTAGAGCGACAGGAATCGGGTGGTGGCTCCACCTAGGCTAGCTTGGGTTGGGCCAATCTCTTTGACTCAGAGTGAACATCTGTTTGCTTTGACCTTTTAAAGCCCCATCTTTCACTTACCTAACTAAGTGTCTCTAGCTACCCTACCTCAACCCCATCACTAACCAATTTTCCATTGTGTTGCTTTTGTTTCGTTGGGTTTTTAAGACAGTCTCATATAGCCCAGGCTGCCCCTCAACTTACTTTGTAGCCAAGAATGACCTTGAACTTCAAATTCTTCTGCTTCTAGCTCTCAAATGCTGGAATTGCAGGCATTGGCTAACACACTGGTTTCATGCAATGCTGAGGATCAAATGTAATTCAGGGTTTCCTACATGTTAAGCAGGTGCTCTACCAACTGAGCAATGACAGAGATGTACCTGACTTTTGAAACTCCAGTGTGATGGCTTAGGTGTGACATGTCACCACACTGGCTCATGTGTTTGAGGCCTTGCTTCACCCCCACCCCAGCTTGTGGAGATCAAAGAAGGTAGCTAGTAGACAGCATGGCTATCATATTTTATAGCCCATATTAGTCACTAGGTAAATTCTAGAATCCTTAACCAAGTGGATCTCCAGGGATACACTATACAATAAATGATTACGTATCCCAAATTTCTGTGTTGTAATTCTAAGCCTCTGTAGTATTATAACCAAAAAAATGAGGTCTCGGGGAATGATCATATTATGGAATACAGACCTCATGAATGAGATTAGCATTTGCTTTAAAAATACACTGAGGGGTAATTCCTTAGGAATAAATAAGATAAGGCATCCATGGGCAAACCAGGACCCATGCCAGATGCTGAGATCCACCTTGACCTTGGACTCAAAAGCCGTCAGAACTGTGAGAGATACATTCTTGTTCTTTACATCATTCAGTCTACGGCTATCTCCTCCAGAAATCTAAACTCAGACAAGGCTCTAGACTTCTCTCTGGAAACTTTTTAGTCATTGACTTCTATGCCCATTGCTCATAAATCACAAGAAGAATTTGACACAAATTTTAACCTTAGGCACAGACATGGTGACGCATGCCTTTAATCCTAGCACATATAAGGCAGAAACAATCAGCTCCCTATGAGTTTGAGACCAGCCTGGTCTACATAGTGAGTTCAAAGTCTGCATCAGCTGCAACAGCTAGTAAGATCTGCTCTCAAAAAAAATTTTTTTTTCTTTTAAATTTAAAATGCATGCAAAATATTTTTCTTCAGACAAAGAAAAACCAAGCCTTGGCTGCCATGTGTTTTAATGAAAAATACAGAAAGATTCTCAAAATGGATGTTTCATGCACACCCCTTAGATAAAAGCTAGGAAAAGGCATTAAATCTTAATGGAGAGAGGCAGTTCTGGAGGGGACTGAGATAATATGGACCAGACACATGGCTTTCTGAAGAGCTAACCCAATATCAGGCCTGAACTCAAAGAATGCAGATGAATGGGCGTTTAACATGAACCTCGACGGTCTCTTACACACATCAAATGTCTCTAGCCAGCTTCTGGCAAGTGCTGAATTGGAGCAAACTCTTGATACATTTCCCTGATGAGTTCCTGAAGTGTCTGTGGATCTTCTTTAACTTGTGAAAACTAAAGGCAACCTTCCAGGATGATGGGGATGCCATCGGGATTATGGTAGGAACTTCAGGACAGCCACAGCCAAAATCCATCTGTACACACCTCCAGGTGCCACAGGCAGCAGCCCGCCCTTAGAGCAAACCTCACCACATCCCTGCCCTGTTCAGCTTTCTTCAGAGACTCCCCATCAGCTTCTAAATAAAATCCACACCCAGCAGAGTGAGAGAAAGGGGTCTTCTTAGAAAAAAAATAAGTTAGAGCTTTGCCCCATACTCTAAGCCCAAATACCTTCCAGATGGATGAAAGAGGCAAATGGAAGAAATAAAACCAAAAAGAATCTGGTGGGAAAGACACAGGAATAAGCATTCTCTGATCTGGGTATTGCAGAGATTTATTGAACAGACAAGCAACAGGGAAAAGATGGATAGATTGGACCATATAAAAATTAGAAAGGTCTATATATCACAAAAATGAAACCATGAAACCAAAAGGCAAGTGGCGAATGGGAGAAAATGTTTTACTATGTAATGAAGAGTTAATGTCTTTGAAATGGAAACAGCTCTTTGCAAAATAAAAAGGGGGTATGTGGCCATAGAAAACAATGAGTGTAAGCCATGAGTGAGAGTTGAAATAGGAATTCATTGATTTCTTCAACTCCAGATCTCCTGTCCATCCACATAAAGCAGTATTGTAAGTAGAGGGTACCACAGGATGTCCAGCGCAGTGCCAGCTGGAGGAAGACTTGGCTACTGGGACTCTGCTGCAGGGTCTTTCTTGAAACCCCCTTATGTTGAGCAAAGCTAGTTGTCTCTCCTTGTTTGTGTCCCTCCAGGCAGAAACTCTTCTTCCTGGTACTGATCCACCTTGGGGCTCAAAGTATTCATGGAAACTCTCAAGATGACCCAGGTTACACTATTCTATCCCTGGCTTGATAGTGCTTGCTCGGTCTTTCTTGTGGGTCCCTATGATGATCACCCTGCAGACTCCTTGTAATCAAAACACCTCAGGTCAATTTCCCGATGCAAGGCAGGTGTTTGGTTTACCCAGGGGCCAATGACATGCAAACACAGCAGTAAAATGCCTCCTTACCAAGTAAGTTAAAAAGATATTTTTAAATGATAATACCTGATAGTTATGACTTTGGAAAAATTATTTTAGTTGTACAAATTTATGGGGTACAGTATGACAATTTCATACAAATATATGATGTATGATGCTTAAATCAAGATAGTGAACATTTCCATCTCGTTCCACATGGTTTTATGGTTTTGTATAATATGAAATAATTATACATATTTATAGGGTACACCATGATATTTCAATATGAATATATATGCTATGTACTGATCAAATCAGGGTAATAAGTTTCTCTAGCTCTTTATCAGAACTTTGTGTCTGGCATCTTCAAGCTCTTCTCTTCTACTGATTCACAAAGCAGAAAATAACTTACAATACTCGATGCTTCTATAGAAACAACCTCTCTAGTCAATCTAGCAAGATACAAAATGGTGGGACAATTTAGCAGCATGTCAGACTGACAAGACTATGTGTCTCTTACGATACTTCCAGTTCTAAAGGCTTCCTCTCAGAGAAATAATCCCCAGCAGCATGACTTCTGTGTCAAACATCTTCAATGTGGGAGATCATACCTGCTGAGAACTTCATCTTCTAGAATATAAAGACACAAGAAAACAACAACAGAGTTCAAGCATTAGTAAATAGTAGATGTGCTAAGAGCTTGAGCTTCATAACTTATGTAGATGAAGACTGATGGAGTTTGGCCCTGCAAAGCCCTCCAAAGGCTCATGTCTTAAAGACTTGGTCCCTTCTTAGTACTATTGACAGGAGGTGGAAACTTTTAGAGGCATGGTCTGCTGAGAGATCTTAGGTCATGGTCTCTCTTTTGCTTCCTGGCCATGGACAGGTAATTAGCCTCTTCCATACAAGTCCTCCCACCATGATATGCTCCTACCATAATGACCATGATATGCCCCTACCACGATATTCATAATGTAGCCCTTTCACAATGTCTGTGATGTGCCCCTACTGTGATGCTATGATATGCCTCTATCATGATGTTCATGATGTGCCCCTACCATGATGTCTTTGATATGACTCTACCAGGATGTCCATGATGTGCCCCTACCATTATGTCCTTGATATGTGCGTCTATCATGATGTCCAGGATGTATCTTTGCCTTGATGCCCATGACATACCTTTACCATGATGTCTGTGATGTTCTTGGCTTTGTTGCCCATGATGTACCCTTACCATGGTCTCCATAATGTGTCTCTACCCTGGTGCCCGTGATGTGTGCTTTAACCACAGACCACGAGATGAATCATCTGAAACACTGTGACACACACATACACACCCTTCTCTCTTACAAGGTTGATTTATCTCCCATGGTTTTTGTGAAATTGGAAAGCTGACTCACACATCCTTACTATTCACTGTCAGATTTGGTCACAGCACAGGACAGGGAGATGAATTTGGCTTACAGTTACATTGCACTGGGCTCAAGTACAATGTCAATCTTAAATAAATGCTATGTTCTTTTGATGGCCACACTCTGAATTGTCATGTAGTCCCCACTACTCTCTATAACTGGTTGCTTTTTTGTTTGTTTGTTTTTCTTTTCTTTTCTCACAATTACTAAAACCATTCAATTCAGAACTCTAGTATAAAAGTTGGGAATAAAAGAAGAAAGCAACTCAAGAAATGACTTTTGTTTTGTAAAAGATATTAATGGACCATTTTGATTGTTGTGCAAACTAGTTTTATGTCAACTTCGTACATGCTAGAGTCATTTGGGAAAAGAAAATCTCCACCATTTGAGAAAATGCTCCCACCAGACTGGGATATGAGCAAGCCTGTGGTGCATTTTCTTGCTTAATGTTTGATATGGGAGAGCCCAGCTGACTATGGGCAGTGCCACCCATTGGCTGGTGGTCCTGCATGCTATAAGAGAGCAGGCTAAGCAAGCCAGGTGGAGCAACCAGGAAGCAGCACCCCTCTATGACCTCTGCATCAGCTCCTGCATTGAGTTCCCACCCCAGCTTCCCTAAGCAATGGATTGTAGTATAAAACCTATAAGCTTGAAATCTACCCTTTCTTCCCTGAGTTACTTTTGGCCATGGTGTTTCTCACAGCAAAAGAAGCCTTAAGACAATTGTGGAAATAGTACTTTAAACACAGGTTACTTTCTTTACATGAGCCAACATGATGTTAGTGCCTCTCCCCAAAATGGGGCCTAAGAAGTGGAAAGATTCCTGGAGTCACTTGCGTGGTAGCCAACTAAAGATGTCCTGTGCCAGTACTACCTCCAGGTCTGAATCTGAATGGAGATGGGAATGACAGGAAGCCTTGCACAAGTGCATGTGAGCAGTAGACATAAGACAAAGTCCACAGAGTGCTTCAGTCCCAATATTACTCAATCAAGAACAGCTGCAAACCTATTGCGTTCCCCTTTCTCAAGGGACGCTTTTTCTAAGGTTTCTCAGACACGGCTTTCTGCTTTCTTTCTATTTCTGGGAAATAAAAGATCTAGGAAGAAAACAGTAGGGCAGCAAGCAGCAGAAATCCAGCTTTTGGGAGGTAGAGACAAGAGGATCGGGAGCTCAAATTTGACCTCTGCTACAAAGCAAGTCCAAGGCACCCTGTTACACCTGAGATAATGTTTCAAAAAAGGAAACAAAGAGTTTAGGAAAGGTTGATAATCTAATAAAGGAACATGGCGCAAGGAACAAAGCAATGTTCTGCTTTGCAGTCTGTTGCTGTGATAAAAACCATAGCCAAAAGTAATTTGGGAGGGAAAGGGTTTGTTTGCTTACATATTCCAGTCACCATCTGTCTCTGATGGAGAGTCAACAGGAACTCAAGCAGGATCAGAACATAACTCTAGGCAGGAACTAACACAGAGGCAATGGAGGAATGCTGCTTACTGGATTGCTCACCAGGGCTTGCGCAGCCTGCTTTATTATACAATCCAGGACTGCCTGCCCAGGTATGGCATCACCCACAATGTGCTGGATCCTCCCACATCAATCCCTAATCAAGAAAACTCCCCACAGACATGTATACAGGTCAATCTGATGAAGACAGTTTCTCAGTTGATTTTTTTCCCTCTTCCC
>JADRCD010200349.1:0-30310 GCA_019843815.1 Montemys delectorum | reverse complement strand
GAGACAGGGTTTCTCTGTGTAGCCCTCACTGTCCTGGAACTCACTCTGTAGACCAGGCTGACCTTGAACTCAGAAATCTGCCTGCCTCTGCCTCCCAAGTGCTGGGATTAAAGGTGAGTGCCACCACTGCCTGGATGATTTTATTTTTCTTTACAGTTAAATATAATTTAATTGGGCATAGGTACTACATTTTCATTATCCATTCATCAGTTGATAGGCATCTAGGCTGTCATATGTCCTAGTTATTGTGAACAGAGGAGCTATAAACACAGATGAACACATATCTCTACTTAGAGATAGAATCCTTTGGGCATATGCCCAGGAGTGTATTGCTGGGTAATATATGGTAGATCTACTTTTTGTCCTTTGAGACTTGTCTACAGTAATTTCCATAGTGGCTTCAAGTCACAAATTTGCATATCTACAAACAGTAAATAAAGTTTTTGTTGTTCCCCTCCCCCCAAATAACTGTCCTCTACATAGAGTGGTGGAGAGGAGATTCTCATTTTAATAGCCACCTGATCCCTGCTACCTGACAACTCTGCAGCAGGCCTAGAAGAAGGGTTCGATTGTGTATATGCCAGGAAGACGAGGTGTGTTACCTCTGTGAGACTAGTAGGAAGATCTCGTCCTTGCTGGCTTTACAGTGTCGCTGGTTGGGGGAGGAGTGCCCACATTCCTATACGTAACCCCTCATCTGTGCTCTGTAAGAAAGCCCAATTTAAACTCATTGGTTCTACAGAACAAACTTTGGTTTGTCTTTGGGACCAGGGGACAAGGGTTAGATGTACCTCTAATCCTAGCAAAGAATTTTAGAAACAGTTTCTTTTGTTTTCTTATTCTTAGCCATTCTGACTGGGGTAAAATGAAATCTCAATTTTTGTTTTTGTTTTTTGTTTTGTTTTTCGAGACAGGGTTTCTCTGTGTAACAATCCTGGCTGTCCTGGAACTCGCTCTGTAGACTAGGCTGGCCTCCAACTCACAGAGATCCTCCTGTTTCTGCCTCCTGAGTGCTGAGATTAAAGGTGTGCTCAAGTTAGTTTTAACTTGTATTTTCCTGGTGGGTAATGATGATAAATGCTTTAAAAATATTTCTTAGAGATCTGTATTTTGTTTTCTAAGCACTTTGTCCAGTTCTGTAACATTCTGTTTAGTTATGTTTCTTGCTTTCTTGGTATTCAGTTAAATTTACATTTGCAAATCCTTCCCTGAGTCTGTAGGCTGCCTTTTAAGTTGATTAACAATTTCCTTTGCATGGAAGCCTTTTAATTGTACTAACGGACAGTTGTTACTTGGTGCTCTTATTTCCTGGGGGATCTCAGTCCTGTTCAGAAGATTCCTACCTTAGCCTATATCCTGAACTGTACTTCCAACTCTTTCTTCTAGAAATTTCAGGTCTAACATTGAGATACTTGATCCATTTGGAAATGATTCATGTGTAGGATGAGAGAGAAAGATAAACTTTCATTCATTTGTGAAGGCACCAAGCTTCCCACAAACCATTTGTTAAAGAAACTGTCTTTTCTCCAATCTATATTGTTGACACCTTTGCCAAAAGCAGGTGACTGTCTGTGTACCTTACTTTTATTTTATACTATTTTTTATTAGAGCTGAGTAGTGAAATCAGGGATCATCTCTTTATGGTGAGATCATTTGAAATACATGCTTTCAGATGTTCAGACATGGATAAGTTGACAAAGTGCTTGCTAAACAAATATGGCAATATGGGTTTGATCTCAAGAACCCATTTAGGAGCTGGTATGCACCAGTAATTTTTATGCTGGGGAGGCGGAGGCAGAGGCAGAAGGATCCCTAGAACTGGCTGGCTAGACAGTGTAGTTAATCAGTGAGCTTCTAGTTCAGTTAGAGATCCTGTCTAAAAAAATAAGGTGTAAACCCAGACATTACTGTGGAAGTGCTTGCTGACAGGAGCCTGATACAGCTCTCTCCTGAGAGGCTCTGCCAGATCCTGACCAATACAGATGCAGATGCTCACCGCCAACCATCAGACTGAGCACAGAGACCCCAGTCAAGGAGTTAGGGGAAGGGCTGAAGGAGCTGAAGGGGCCTTATCTGATGTCAAGGAGGCCCTTGGTCCTGTGAAGGCTTGATGACCCAGTGTAGAGGAATGCTAGGGCAGTGAGGTGGGAGTGGGTAGGTGGGTGGGGAAGCACCCTCATAGATGCAGGAGGAGGGGGGATGGGATAGGATATTTGCAGAGGGGAAACCTGGAAAGGGGATATCATTTGAAATGTAAAATAAAATATCCAATTAAGAAAAAATAAGGTGTATGTGCATGGGTGTCAGTGTGGCACTGAACAGATGGTGTCTTAGGGTTACTATTGCTATGATAAAACACTATGACCAAAGCAGACTGGGGAGGAAAGGGTCTATTTGGCCTGTATTTCCATATTATCTTTCATCACTGAAGGAAGTCAGGACAGGAACTCACACAGGGCAGGAGCCTGGGGGCAGGTATAATGCAGAACATAGAGGGATGCTGCTTACTGGCGTGTTCCTCATGGCTTCCTCAGTCTGCTTTCTGATATAACCCAGAACCACCATCCCAGGGATGGTGGTCCCACCCACAATGGGATGAGCTCTCCTCCATGAATCACTAATTAAGAAAATGTGCTACAGGTTTGTCTACAGTCTCTTATGGAGACATTTTCTCAACTGAGGCTCCTTCCTCTCTGATGATTCTAATTTGTGCTAAGTTGACATAAAACTAGCCAGTACAGATGGATTAGTGGTTAAAAGTACTTGTTGTATGCATTTGGTGTGCATAAATATATGTTGGCAAAAATATCCATAAATATAAAATAAAAAAATTAAAAACAATCAATCAATCAATCAAACAAACAAACAAGCAAGCAAACAAGCAAAACCCCCAGACACTGGAAGTAAATAAAACACAAGTCTCAGGCTATCTTTGAAATTCACAAGATTTATAAGGTCCTTTTCAGAAAAGACTGCTGGGAAGAGGAGATGCTGATCTGATGAGTTACCTGCAAGGTGTGCAGGGACCCTGCTGTCAGGTCCAAAAGAAACTCAGGATAAATGGCTAGCTGTGATACCCATTGGCTTACCAAAGTGCATGCTGGCCTGCAGGATCTCTCAGCACCTCATGTACCCGCTACAGAGCCCATCTGGCTCTTCTCACCTCACCCCCTATACTACACTTTTGGCAGCTTCTCATTTCTATATAACTCTGCCATTTTGGGCATGTGCTTTCTTGGCTCTTGGCCCTCTCTTGGTCTTTTCTCTCAACTCCCTTTTTCTTGGCTCTCTCTTAGACCTCTCTCTTGCTTGGACTCCTGTCTCTTGCCTCTTTCTCCTGGTCTCCCCATCTCACTTCTCATCCCCCATGGTCCAGTTCACTCTGATGGCCATGTCAGTGTACTGTTTTCTCTACCCATTCTGGATTCTTCCAGATGCCCCTAGCTGTACCCTCCCTCCCTCATATCTACAATAAAAACCTCCTAAACCATACCTTGGAGTGGTCATGCTTTCACTTTATACCTAGGATACACCTTTTGTGAATTGTCACCCATGCTAGGATGGGCTTTTTGGTGACACAGCTGCCTTTGAGGAATCTAAACTCTTGTAGTAACCCATACTCTTGCAAGTAACCCCAATAAACTCATTGGCTTATCAAGTTGGCTTTTGTTAGTATTGTTACTTTGGTCTGTTATTTGTTCTGTATCTATGGGAAGTGGATATGTTTGTTCATATCTCCCTAGAAAAATGTAAATAAAGCATGCTCATGACCAAGCAAATGAACTTAAATATGGAGACTTCCCCAGTTTCCTCTTGTCATGAACTAGTAGCCCAAGATGACATTTATTTGTAGGCTGGAGTCCTTGAGCCAGAAGACCCAGCTAAGCCATATCTAGATTTTTAACATGCCGTGACCCATATAGTATACTTACTATGTATTATTTTAAGCTGATAGATTTAGAATCATTTGTATAAGTAATAGGCAACTCAAACACTAAAGTTCCATTTTCCATTCACTTTCTTGTCGTTCAAACGACTGGGGGGCCTGGGCTGCAGACCAGGCCTGGCCTGCTGTGGCTCTCTCTCTCCTTGATGGTAGGGGGCCTGGTGCTGAGGCCCAGGTCTCTCTCTCTCCTTCCAGGGCTGGCCTGTTTGCTGTACGGTGCCTTAATTAAAAAGGAGGTAATATATGAATGAGTTATTTTATTGTAGGAAGGGGAAATATGCTGGTTGAGTAGAGAGAAGGAAAGGAGAGGAAGGAGAGAGAGAAAAGAGAAGAAGAGGGAGAAGAGAACAAAGAGCAGAGAGGAGAGAGAGAGCAAGAGGGTAAGAGTTAGTAAGAGCGAGAGGGATAAGAGAAGACAAGAGTGAGAGAACAAGAGAGAGCAAGAGAGAACAAGAGAACAAGAGAGAACAAGAGAGTGAGAGAGCAAGAGAACAAGAGAAGAAGAGAGATCAAGAGAAAGAGAAGAGAACAAGAGAGAGAGGAGGGGGCAAACCACCCCTTTTATTGTATGGGGCGTGGCATGCCTGGCTTGTGGTCAGATGACTGTGTGTAAGGTCCAGCTAGAATGCTGTGAGTTTGAGGCAGTGTCTGCCTGATAGAGCACACATCTCCTGCAGGGGCAGCTGTGAGGGGTCTGGGCTGAAATCTGAGCCATGGTCTCAGGAGCAATTCATGGAACGCCTTCAGTCCCTTCTGAGCAGATGCTCAGTGAGTCTCTGGGGTTCCAAGGTGGCTCTGCTCTACTGGACTCTGGCTGTCAGAACTGCTCACTGCCCCACACTTTCTTGCTCCTCACACTTTATTTTATTTATGTGTATGGGTGTATCTATGTGAGCATATGTGGGCAGAGGACGATAGTGAAGCCCCTAGGGCTGGAGTTACAGGTGGTTGTGAGCTGCCTGACATGGGTGCTCTGGAAGATCAGCAAGTGCTCTTAAGTTCTGAGCCATCACTTCAGCCACAGAGCCTTACCTACTGTCTCTGCACACACGGGAGAATATTTATCTGTGTATTTGTGCTTCAAGGTTTTTTTTTTTTCTTTATTGTTAGTTGTTGTTGTTGTTGTGTGTCTGGTATGCTGCATACAAATGAGCGTGCAGATGTGTACACATACTAAGGCTAGTTCAGGGAAACGGGTGTCCTCCTCCATCATTCTCTGACTTATTGCTTGGAGACAGGGTCTCTCACTTAACCTGGAGCTCACCACTCAGTGAGGCTGATGGATTCTTGTGATCCTCTTGCTCTCTGTACCCCTCCCCACCAATGCTGGGGTAACAGGCATGGGAAGCCTATGCCCAGCCTTTTAAAAGTGGGTGCTGGGATTTTGAAAAACATATTTCTTCTATTTTGTACATTTATATGTGTATAAGCGTGTGTAACTGTGTGTGTGTCTATGTGTGTGTATCTATGTGTGTGTGTCTATGTTTGTGTGTGTGTGTGTGTGTGTGTGTGTATGTGTGTGTATGTATTGGTCAAAAAACAATTTGTAAGAGTGTGTCTGCTCTTTGTACCATATGATTCCTCTTCATATGTCAGGATCCTATCTGCCTTGATGTAATTCATTATTTTTATCGGGCATAAGAAGCACCCTGTAGAATTCACTAAAAAGTTATAGGCTTCTTCAACTAAGCATATTAATTTAATTCCTGATTCAGACTTGAGGAGTAGTAATTAAAGACCAATTCTTAACTCGGTTAGTCCCAGACCGCAGACAAAAACTGCAACGGAATAGTTGTACATATGGACTCACTGCAGTTGTGACAGTGTACACTAGACCTGCACAAGCTCCGGCAGCATGGGGCTGAGGAAGAGAGGTGGGCAGACATTCTCTCTCCTAGCCCATAACTTACTGGTATTTAGGAGAGGGGGAATTAGTTTTCTTTAAGTGGTATATCATACTCCTAGACAGGCTCCCCATTCAAGAATATTTGGAGAGGAATAGTTCAGCTGTTAAAAGCACTGACTGCCCTTCCCAAGGTCTTGAGTTCAATTCCCAGCACTACCTGATGGCTCACAGCCATCTGTGTAACTGTAGTCCCATAATATACAAAGGCTCTCTTCTGGTATGCAAATGTACATACAGACCAAACACATATATAGATAAAAATACATAAGTAAATCTGAAAAAAAAAAAAAGAATATTTGGGCAATACAATTTGGACTTGAAAGCTTTCCGTGAACAACACGGAAGAGAACACAGAGTTGAGTGGGTATGCAGGTGTTGGGTTAGACCTGGGAGAGAAGCTGAGAGAGGGTGAAACTGTTGGGAGCATGAGGGGGGGGTACAAGGAAATAACTGCTCCATCTTCACTTTCCTCCATCCTCAACCTCTGCACTTGGATTCCTGGATTGAACCCAAGAGAAGCCAGGATAATGGAGCTGGTTGGTACAGTCCATGAGGACCAATGTGCCTGATGGTTCAGCAGTTAAGGGCACTAGCTACTCTTTCAGAGGATCCATATTTGGTTCCAAGTACCTACACTATCTGTGCTCACAACTATCTATAACTCAAGTTCCTGGAACACCTACTACATAATCATACATGGAGGAAAAGCATTCATGCACATAAGATAGAAATACACATATTTAAAGAGTTGAATAAATAGTTGCATGTTGCCCTGCTAATTAAGGATAAAGTCTACCATTATCTGGATAGCCTTCTGAGTTCTGTGCAAGAACTAGCAGGAATTTTCCCTTCTTTGATCTTGTCTGGGGAATTCAAACTCTGCCACATGCCTCTAGCTGCAGAATGTCATGTAGCCTTGGTTAAGATTACAGGTTCAACTTTCGTTTTTTTTTTTTTTTTTTTTTTTTTTTGATAAGAACCCATTTAGCTAGCACCTGAGATCCCTGGAATGAATCTCCATGCTAATGAGGCATCTTGGCACCTTAAGTCTTCAGCCAATGACCTTTGCCCATCCTGGATATTCTGACCTCACCCCTCCCTCCATCTTCAAAACTATATAGGCCTTGAATCACTCCAAGTAAAGCCCATTGTCTACCCGAAGCTGGTCCCAGTGTACTCATGTGGCCTCCCCATCATCCTCCCTTGCCTCTGTTCCCTGCTCCCTTTGTCCTCATGGACATTAGCTGACCATCCCTGGGGGGCAGGGAGGAGCCCAATCACAAAATGGGATGACATTCATTCATTTAAAGCTTATCTATATAACATCATGTTTTTATCATGTACAAATATGATTTAAATATCCTCACTTTCGTATATGCATACATTTTGATCAAATTTTTACCTCCCATACTCCCTCCAGTTCATTCCAGACCCTACATTACATCATCCCCCCCCAACTTGATGTCCTCATTTTATGCCCTACTGAGTTCACTTATATTTTATTTTAAAAATTAATTAATTAATTAATTAATTAAATTTTTTACTTATTCACTTTATATTCTGCTCACTGCCCTCCTCACAGTCACCCCTCCCACATTCTTTACCCCCATACCCTCTTCTCTTCTGAGCTTGTGGGGCCCCCTGGGTACCCCCCCACCCTGGTACATCAAGTCTCTGGGAGGCTAGGTGCATCCTCTCACACAGAGACCTGACAAGGCAGCCTGGTTAGAAGAACATATCCCATGGACAGGCAACAGATTTTGGGACAACCACCCCCCATGAAGACCAAGCTGTACATCTGCTACATATGTCAGGGGAGGCCTATGTAGCATACATCCCATGTATGTTCTTTGACTGGTGGTTCAGGGTTCATGTTAGTTAACTCTGTTGGTCTTCCTGTGGAGTTCCTTTCCCCTCCAGGGCCACAATCCTTCCTCCTATTCTTCCAAGGTCCAACCACTTTTTGCCTGTGGGTGTCTGCATCTGTCTGAGTCAGCTGCTGGGTGGAGGCTCTCAGAGGACAGCTATGTTAGGCTCCTGTTTGCAAGCATAACAGAGTATTCCTTGTTGCTTTTAAGTGCACAGATGTGGGGCCATCCACCAGATCATGGTTAGCCAATCTACCTGGGATCACATCCCTCATAAAAACTGATTCTCCTTCCCCTAGCAGCCATCAGTTGTCAGTCACTTCTCAGCTAGTGATGAGGGCTTGTGTGTCCATTCACACCTATGCTGGAATGTTGACTGGTTTCTTAAGTAGTTAGCAACAGCTCCTCTCAGTTCATGAGTATACAGGTCTCATCATGTGCAGAAGTCACTGTTTTGCCCAGGTCCTTCTTAACCTCTGGCTCTTACAATCTTTCTACATCTAATTCCTTGATGGGAAGGGGTGTAATGTAGATGTTCCACTTTTGGTGGAACATTCCATAGATACTTATCCCCTGTACTTACACCAATTGTGAGTTTCCATGTTAGTCTCCACACACTTCATGAGATCTGAGGGTTGTGTAATTCTGTGAGTATGGAGATAGAAGTTGAGAAGGCAGTTTAATATTATGTCCATTGATTTTGAAAACTCTAGTTCTTGATAAATTAGACATTTTCTAAGTACTTTCTTTAAATTAGAATGCAAAGTCATGGGCTTCATGATGAAATTTTCATATATAATTTGTTGTGGTGATTCTCATCCCCTATCCCTTTCCACTTCTGCTAGCCCTTCCCCTCCCCCCTCCAGTTTTAACTGCCTTTCTGTCTTCAATAACTGTACTATGAGCATGAGTTTAAGTGTATAGTGCTGCATTCTTCTCATGCCCTCCCTGGTGGAGTCCAAACTTGGGGCCATATGCACACTAGGCCGCACTCTACCTCCAAGTTACATCTCTAGCCCTTAATTTCTTTTTATTTTACTTTTTAAATAGTATTAAAAAGTTGTCCAGGCTTGCCTTGAAGTCTCTTTGTAGTCCAGCTTCACCTTGAACTTGTAGTCGTTTTGATACAGATGGTATTCAGCTTGCTGTGTAGCTGAGGTTACAAGCCTCTACCATCAGGCCTGGCTTCTTTCTTTCTCTCCCTCCCTCTCTTTCTCTTTCTTGTTCTCTTTCTCTCTCTCCCTCCCTCTCTCCCTCCCTCTCTCTCTCCCTCTCTCTCTCCCTCTTTGTCTTTCTTTCTTTCTTTCTTTCTTTCTTTCTTTCTTTCTTTCTTTCTTTCTTTCTTTCTTTCTTTCTTTCTTATATGTAAGTACACTATAGCTGTCTTCAGACACTCCAGAAGAAGGTGTCAGATCTCATTATGGATGGGTTGTGAACCACCATGTGGGTGCTGGGATTTGAATTCAGGACCTTCAGAAGAGCAATCAGTGATCTTAACCCCTGAGCCATCCAGCCCCCTCTTTCTTTCTTTCTTTCTTTCTTTCTTTCTTTCTTTCTTCCTTCCTTCCTTCCTTCCTTCCTTCCTTCCTTCCTTTTCTTTTTTTAAATGATCAGACACTGAGATTGATTTTTAAAGTAATTTCGTGTGTGTCTATGTTTTCTTGCTTCTGCATGCATGCCATGGTGCACACGAGGAAGATAGAGAACAGATATGAAGCTGGTTTGGTGGCAAGCACCATTATCCACTGAGTCATTCCCTGAGATTTATTTATTTATTTTTGAGACAGGATTTCATCATGCTGACTTGGTGGGCCTGGAACTTGCTATATAGACCAGGCTGGACTTGAATTTAGAGAGATCCATTTACTTCTGCCTCCCAAGTTCTGGTCTTAAAGGCATGCACCAACACATTAGGCTTTGATCTTTCTTTTTTAAGTGTAAAATATAAATAAGATAAAATTGATTGCTATAAAGTACACAGTTCAACTGGGCATATGTACTGGCTGGTTTTGTGTGTCAACTTGACACAGGCTGGAGTTATCACAAAGAAGTGAACTTCAGTTGGGGAAGTGCCTCCATGAGATCCAGCTGTGGGGCATTTTCTCAATTAGTGGTCAAAGGAGTGGTGCCATCTCTGGGCTGGAAGTCTTGAGTTCTATAAGAGAGCGGGCTGAGCAAGCCAGGAGAAGCAAGCCAGCAAGAAACATCTCTCCATGGCCTCTGCGTCAGCTCCTGCTTCGTGACCTGCTTGAGTTCTAGTCCTGACTTCCTCTGGTGACCAACAGCCATGTGCAAGTAAGCTGAATAAACCCTTTCCTCCCCAACTTGCTTCTTAGTCATGATGTTTGTGCAGGGATAGAAACCCTGACTAAGACAGCATAGTAAATAGATTCACACCCAGGAGGCTGAGGCAGAAGGATTGCTACAAGTCTGAGGCCAATTCAGGATACAGAATGAGACTGTGTCTTGAAAAAGTCAAAAGCAACCAATCAACCAAATAAACAACCAACCTCATACATTTCAGACATTTATTATGCCTGTTATGCAGCCATCAAATTCAAGTACAGGCTTCTGGGGGCCAAAGTAGTGGCTCAGCAGTGAGGGACTCATGCTGTTCTTGCCAAGGACCAGAGTTTCAGCTTACAACTGCTTATAACTCCAGCCCCAAGGGAGTTTAACAAATTCACAGACATGAATATGATTAAAAAACAAGTTGTTGAAAAACAACTCGACTTTTGTCACCTCAAAGGGACCCCATTTCCAGTGTCAATGCTTTTTGAGCCAGCTTGCGGCCCGAGACGGGCAAACACCGCTCTGCTTTCTGTTCTTACGGATTTACCCACTCTGGAACCTCTAGGAAAATCCATCAACCTAGATACTACCTTTTTATTTTTAAATAACATTTATTTATTTATTTGAACATTTTATAATTTTTACAGTGTGTTTTGATCATATTCATCCACTCCTTTTAAAGTGAAATCTTCTAATATGTCCAAGAAGCTAAAGATAGAAAAATTATTTGTTGTGGTTGACAAAACCCTTTACTGCATACATGGACTATAAAGAAATGATTTGATGAGATCTAAAATTAGGATGGAAGGCTTTACTTGCTATCATTATCAAAATATGTCTCAAAAACAAGGAAGCGTTTATGAGGTTTCAGCTTAGTATGAAGTGGATGAAGTTAACTTTACAATATAAAGCATGTGAAAATCTTAAATATAATAAATATGACTAATATCATCTTATACTATCATACAACTACCAAGAGAAAAATATTTAGTTTCCAAGAATTAATATACATCAAAAATTTGAAATAAAATGTGAAAAAATGCAGACTGAATTGTGTGTGTGTGATTTCTGATTGTCCACTCCTTTTTTCTTCCCTTGAAATTCTGCTTCTCCGCTCAGACCTTTCCCTTGCATAGCCAGCTGCTCTGGCTAGGGAGGGGAGGCTGTGGGAGCCTGGGAGGAAGACATTTTCTGTCCCCTCAGTCCCAACCCCCACCCCTCTGGGGTCCTGGGAACAGCCAGCCTGTAATGAGACCCTTAACTCCCTTAATGACTCTTGGGGCGTCGGGGATGCCTTAGGCTAGTTCTGCCCCAATTAATTGGTAGGGAGCAGTTCACACAAAGGAATTAGCCTGGATTCTTCCATCTCAGCCTCCTGTTCAGTGCTCGGGCCTACCCCATAGGAAGGTGTGCAGCTGTGCTGGAGGGAGCTGACTGGAGTCGGAGGCTGTACACAGCAGGCCGTAGACATGGGCTCAAACCCCTGTGCAACTGCGCACTGACAGCCACTTTGAGCCCCTTGCATATGTGCTAAGGAGTCCAGTATCGTCAACCTATTGGGAGGGAAGCTTCACTGGTGAGAACAGGAATGAAGTATTTACCAAGTGTGCAAGATGTCAGGAAGGCCCAAACTAAGTCACTTGGTAATAGTATTCCAATGCCAGTAGCTACTGTCCTCCTCACATTAGCACTACTACATGACTATTAATAAAACCATCAAAATATCAAAATGTTGACAGAATCAGTAATACTGTTGAGCCAATTCACACAGGAGGCTGAGACCCAAGGACCTTACTCCTGTTTACATGGTGACATTCTGCACTACATGGGTATTTTGTCATCATTTTAAGGAAGTGTCTAATACTGAATGAGCTTGGAGGTGATGATTTTAGTAAACAAATGGGGTTTGGTATGACAGGTGTTCAGTGTTTAAATACCTCGTTGTGGGGCTGGCAGAGATGGCACACACACATACAAAATCTGTATTGCTCTTGCATACCAGCACTTAGTTCTGGCAGAGATCTCCTGTAACTATAGCCCACAGGATATGATGCCCTCTTCTGGCTGATGCAAGCACTGCACTCATCCGTATACACCTTCCCCTACGTCTACACGTCTTTAAAATAAACAAATATTGGAAAAATATTGTGTTGAAATAGTTATCTTAAATATCAAATGTTCTTTTTCTCTATTCACCCGAGTTTTTGTTTTATTGAGGGCAGATTCATGTTATATGTAATAATCACTTCAAAGAGCATCATGTTGGTATTGTTACCTCACCTTATTCATATATTTACCACGTTGAGTAGCTATCACTTCATCTAGTAACAGAAGAAGTCTATCACCCTAACTGCTCCCCCTGCTTCAACATCACTCCCACTGCTCTCCCCTGGCCCCAGGCTACCACCCATTCTTTCCCCGTGTTTATGGATGGATCCACTCTGGTTCTCACCTTACTGCTTATATAAAGGAAGAGACTTGTGATCTACTAAGTTTCAGGAACTTCTTGAGACTTGTGAATTGTTAACTTCTTTGTTAATGAGTCTCATCTCAGAACTTGTTTAATTTTAAGAAGTCTTTCTCTAGGATACACTGTCTTAACTAAGAAGGAATTGTGTTTGTGCCTATGGAATCCCAAGATGGACATTGGAAATCATCTTCCAATTACTCTTCTACTTTATTCGTTGAAGCAGGGTCTCTCAATTAAAAAAAATATGGCTAGTCTCCTTACTTAGCTTACTCTGGAGATCCTCTTGTGTTTGCTTTCTGAGCCTGGACTTAGAAATGGGCTGCCATGTTCATCTGACATTTATACTTGGTGCCAAGCTCTTTAATTACCCCAGTCACTGTTTCAGATGTTGGAATAACTGGTGTGTACAGAATATGATCTTGGGGATATAACCTTAAACATGAAATTCATTTATGCTGCACACACTTGATACACATTGTCTGAAGGCCATTATATATATGATTTTTCTTTTGTTTAGAGGAAAGTTCATACTTGTAATCTAGTCTGGCCTTGAGCTTGCAATCTTCCTGCATCAGAATCCTAAATACAGGCATCACAGGTGTGTGATGCCATGCCCAGCCTGCAGTATTTTTAGCTCCTCTGAGTTTTCACTGTGGCTTGTCACATATGATAAGGTGTGAATTCTCTATCTGTGGTATCACATAGATCATGTAAGGTTTGGATACTGGATTTTGCTCATTCTGAGCTGCAGTTTTATTCTGCTCTGAGATTCCAACTTACACTGAACCTCCTGAGCTCCTCTTGGCTCTGCAATTCCTGAGACGTTCTTTGGTGATAGAGCAACAGCTTAAGCCTTAAGTACCGGACAACATACATTGTATTAGCATTACAGAATTGAGTATACACGGGCAGCTTCAGTGCAATTTTGATTTTGCATTGGAATGTGTTAGGCAGGTCGAACTGAGAACCACCCTGATTAGCAAGTGTGTTCAAGGACCAGAGCCAGGGTTCCATGCACAAAGATTAGAACTGGGGTGCCACTTTTGGCTGTGCTGCCTGAGAAAAGTTACTTAACCTCTCTGAGTCCCTTCTGCCATGTCTGCCAACAGGGATGGCAATGCCTACTTTGTAGGGCAGTGCAAACGATATAAAGAAAGAGAAATAGAAATATCAGATTACAGTTGGAGAGCAAAGGAGAGGGAGTCTGGAGGAGGCAGGGATGGCTTTAAAGTATGGCCTGGTCCTACCTACATCTACGGCAGCTCTTCATTTAACCTTAGTCACACCTAAGCTTCACTTGCAGGATTATTAAAATAGACCAATGTCTAGGTTCCATGCCAGGCATGTGATTCAATTGGTCTGAATTTCAAACAGAATCAGAAGGTTTATCTGCCCAGGTTGGGAGGCAGTGCTTTCTGGACATGACAGCACTGCTGACCCCACGAACTCACAGCTGTTCTGGTTGCCTGCACGAGATCTAGCCAGTGAGCTCACAAGCCCACACTGACAGCTGATGGCTGCTTGGGGTGGGAAAGTCAGTTTTCTTAAGGAGTGTGGTCCCCGGTAGCTTGGCCATGCTCCAGTGGATGGCCACACACACATCCACCCAGAAGCAGCACTAATAGGAACTAGTGGGTTAACAAGAAGTGGTCATGAAGGTCTGCGAAGAATTGGAAGGAGGATATGACCAAGATACATTGTACACACGCATGAAATTCTCAAAGAATAAATAAAAATACATTAAAAAACCAGTGACTCCAAGTTCTAAATATTTTTTCTGCAAATTTGATCATTTCATTCTTTACAGGGGAGTAAAATTTCGTTGTGGAAATGGACTGCATTGTTTTTATTTGTTCAGGGGTTGGTGAACTTTTGGAATGATCCCACATCATATCTGCAGCCACACACCTGATTTGTAGATCTTTGGATTGATAGCAACACTGACTCGGGGGGTTGCGGGGTGGGTGGTGGGGGATAGGATCCCAGTGAAGTTTTGATTTGGCATCAGAATGTAAAAATGTTCTCCTGGTGTTTGAAAGGTACAGCTAAGATTGAGAACTGTCTCGTTTAGCAAGTGTGTTCAAGGATTAGGGCCTGGGCTCTGAGTACAACTGGATAGCTCTGGAGGCAGTGCTATTTTGTGAGCACCTGTCACTTTGTCTGCAAACGGGGGTGGTAGTGTGTGCTTAGTACGGCTACGTAAATGAAATATAACTCAAGGAATCTTCCAGATACATGAGGTTGCCCTCATGTATCATTGCGCAATAACAACAATGAACACCTATTGGCTATACTACCACTACTGTACATGTCTGTGTTGGTGAGCTTGCCATGGCACATATGTGGTGTTGGTTCTCTCCTTCACCATTATGTAAGGTCTAGGAATGAAACTCAGGTTGCCAGCCTTGCCCTGCAAGCAGTAGACCATCTAACCAGGGTCTCTCAGGTTGATTTTTATTACCCCACTGGGGTTTGTGCCAAACTCTGTAAAGAGGCTCAGTTTTCAGAAGAACTCACGTGCTGGAAGCAACCGAGTTAGTGTCATCTGAGAGGAAAATGCAGCTCCACAGTGTCTCATATACGCCGCAGATAGCAAGGGATACTAATTAATTACAACAGTAACAGCAATTATGAAAGGTTCCACTTGCACAGCACTTCACGCTGCACCGCTGCAGAGAGCGTCTCCACGTTCGCTATAGTTTCCTCAGCTGTAATTTTCTCTCAGGTCGGCCGAGTCACCTCCCTTGTTTCAGTGAGGAGGCCAGGCTCAGAGAGGGAGAGGGACTGGCCGAGAGGGACACAGCAATAAAGTGGCCAAAGCCAGAAAGGTGCACCCGAGGGAGAAGCTGGCCAGCGAGCCCACGTGGTGGCTGTGATCACCCGACGCTGGCTGTCTTCCCTCCCCCTGCCTCAGACCCACGCTGAGGACGTGGGCATTCTCCCAGCGGTAACAAGGCTGGGTACCCCGTACACCCCAGGGGGCCTGCTGGCCTCGGAGGACTCGGGAGGGGCAGGGGGCGGGCTCGGAGGCGCGGCTCGGCGCGGGGGCGGAGGCTGTGCGGGAGAGGCCGGTCACCCCGCCCGCCCCGCGTCCCGGAGCTCCTGAGCCGCTGAGGCAGGGGGACATCCCCGAGGGGGTCCCGCCCCTCGCCCCGGCCCCGCGCCCCCCGCGCCCACGTGAGCTCAAGGCCAGCCCGCATTCCTCCGATTGCAAAGCGCATCCCCGCTCCACGTCGTTCCCTCTGTCTTCGGGTCCCCAACGCAGACACAGCGCGGGTTCCTGGCGGGTCCCTGCGGACCCGGCCAGGCGCTTCCGCGGGTTCTGGCTTCTGCATCTCCACGCAGCGCGCAGGCCGAGGCTCGGGCAAGGCGGCCCCGCTGACCCGAGACTGGTAAGTGGGACATTTCTCCTGAGCGGGGTTGGCTCTGGGTACGACCTGTGCACAGGTCTCCACTTTCTCTTTACCTTTCTTTCCTCAGCTCTTTCCAGTCCCTTTACAGGTGCTGAGCCTGCTGCTTCTGCCCTGTCACCCTGGTGAGTTTCCTGACTCTAGATCTCTGGGTCTCCTTCCCATCTCCCGAACGAACTCCCCATTCAGCAACCTCAACCCCCAGGCAGTCGTTTCTCCAATACTGAAACTGATGCCTCTCCTATTTCTTTGGCTGGCCTCTCTTCTCTACCAGGGGTTCATAACCCAACTCCAGACGTGTCTGCTGTAGTTAAGACTGACCACCATTCCAAGGGAGCTGGCTATGGAGATGTCCTCCGTGTGCATGGTTGTATTGTGTTATTTATTTTTTGGGTGCGATTGCTTTTCTAAAGAGGTGAGTGTAGCTAAGCGTTCGAACATTTTGAGTTTTGTGATCTCAAGTGTGTGCTTGTGTGCCTAAGACTTTTGCGAACATCACTGTCCAAGGAGTTTCATTTGCATGGGGTACTTGTGCTGGAGGTTCAAAGTGTGTGGCTTTGCGTTTCATGGTGTGCATGGTTGTGGCCAGTGTGTGCGCGCGCGTGCGTGCACACGCGTGGATTTCTCTGTGTGTAGACTCTGTATGGCTAATGCTGAATGCATGGGGTTGGTTGTACTTCTGATGGTGTGTGGGAGGTTATGTGTCTTCTGGTGTGTATGACTGTAGCACAGGTTTGTCTGTGAGGAGGAAATATGTGTCTGGCATGGAGCATATGGATTTGCAGTTCTGGAGGGTGTATGTGGCTGTCTGTCTGAAGAGAGGGTGTATGTGGCTGTATGTCTGAAGAGTTTGTGTGGGACTGCATGTCCATAAAGGGGTATGGAGGTGTCAGTTGCACGCAAGACTGTATTTAAGTGAGTGTGTGATTTCTATCTTGCCTCTTACCCTTTGGTCACTCACTCCTCCAGGTAGTACAGCATCAACATACGATGTTATATAAACAAGGAATCTTCCTTTAGCCCTCCACTGTGCAAGAAAAGGCCCTGGAGACAGCTTAATCACAGGCCTGAGAATGGAGGGAGGAAAGAAAAAACAGGCCATTGAAGCTTACAGCCTTAGGGATGGAGAGATGGCTCAGTGGTAAAGGGGACTTCTCTGGCTTGATTGTCAGTTTCATGGGCTCTAATATCCTCTTCCAGCCTCCACTAGCACCAAGCATGTTACATGCAGCGCACACACACACACACACACACACACACACACACACACACACACTACACTGTTCCAGGCTGCATCACTGCATCAACAAAGAAAAAGAAAACATGAAAAATCCAAGCTAAAAGATCTTTTTTTGTGTATTCCTTTCCTAAAGGTTGAACCTCTCTCCCTCTCTCTCCCTCTCTCTCTCTCTCTCTCTCTCTTTCTCTCTTGCTCTCCCTCCCTCCCTCCTGCTTTCCCTCCCTCCCTTCCTCCTCCTTCCCTCTTTCACTTCCCCCTCACCCTCTCAGTCAGAAGAAAAGAGCTCCCTGTGTAGCCTAGGTTGGCCTGAGACTTGCCATTTCGTTGCTGTTTCTCAAGTGCTGAAACTCCCACCATGCCTGGCTCATACACATCTGTTTTTGGATGAACCTTCTACCTTAGGATAATGTCTATTTTATGGAGTTGGTGCTGTTTCAACTAGCCAATGTATGGTCAGTGTAAGAAATGTACATTTCTTCTCCTGAGGGGCTTGTTAGAACACACCATGGCCCCTTTTAATCTTTTGGGGTCTTTTTCCCTATTGCTTTGGCCCTAGCTTTGGGTATCAGCTGTATAGTGAGACAAGCCCTTGAAAGTTCAACACTTGTTTGAGCTTTAGGGATCAGAAAGGCCTTCTTGTCCACCTACCCCCCCCCCCCCCCCGCATCTCCAAAGGGTGGATGGCATAGCTCACTGCATTTGAGGGTTTAGCAGACCTGTTCTTGATCTCTTTACCTTGCAGAGGTTGGGGATCCCGGAAAAAGTCATTTCCAGAATAGGTAGCTTAGGAGACAGGGGCAAAAAGAGGGTCTAGAGCCAGGGGAAACCAGAACAATTTCACTCCCTTGATGAGAAATGCCTGAGAGCTCCAGGGGCCCAAGAACTCCAGGAAGGGCCAAGTGGAGGGTACTTTGAAATCAAGTATTTTAAAATGTTCTTTAAAAACATTTATTACATTTTTAGAAGCATACAAAAGATTAGTTTTCCTTAAAGCATTTTCTCAAATGATTAATGTTAATTTTCTAAGCTAGGCACAGAAATTCAAATGCTGTGTGGTCTCATTCATGTGCAAGCTACAGATCTCGACCTTGAACAAACAGAGTAGAATAGTGATTATGAAAGGGAAGACAGAGCAGGGCAGGGTGATGATAGTGCTCGACAGTTTATTCTTTTATAAAGGATTAGAAGACAGCCGTTTGAATGCTCCCAGCACAAAGGAGTGCTAAGTGTTTAATGGGGATGGAAGTGTTGGGGAACTTGATCTGGCATCCTGCATTACCTTCATGTTCTGGAAGAGTTTACTATGCCCTGTGAGTGGGAGCAATTATCCAATGTCCACTGAAATAAAAAAAAAAAAGGAAGAATGAACTAGTGACAAATCACACCTGTGTGGGTGTAGGAAAGGAGTGGAAGACAGCCTTGCATTTGAGCTCAATCCTGTATGTGCTGCCTTTCTGCTTATTTATTTAATTCTTTTTAAAAATTGTTAATTACTACCTACTGGCTGTCTTTCTCCCCGCCAACGTTGGGATGGAACACAGGGTCTCACGTACTCTTGGTGAACGATCTACGTGTGAGCCTTATTACTCCAGCACACATTCGCTTTTACTAGGCTACTGTCAGCCGTGTGTGTGTGTGTGTGTGTGTGTGTGTGTGTGTGTGTTCCCATGTGCACGCACAATGCAGTCGGGAGACATCTGAGGGAGATAGTTGTCTCCTTCTGCCATGTGGGTCCTGGACGGCACTCAGGTCCTCAAGCTTGGCAGCAATCCTCTCTACTCACCAAGCCATTTGGTCCTCTCTACTCCCCACTTTTGTAAAGTCAGAGTCACTTTTGTAAATTGTTTTGTGATCTCTATTTCAGCAACTTGCCCCTGCCACTGCAGCTTGAAAGCAGCTGCAGAAACACAATGAGTGAATGTGCCAATACCATGATTAAAAAATGCCAGCCAAACAGACATCAGGCCCAATTTTGCTCATAGACTATCACATGCCAGCTCCCTGTCCATCTAGTTGTTTTTAGGTCTCCTTGGGGAGTTTGTTCCAGGTACACATTCCATCCTGGATAGACTCTGAAACCCCTGTATGCACAAGTCTTTTACATGGAATGGCATCGTATTTGCGCAGAACCCGTTCTTGTTTTATTATATATTTAACTCATCTCTACATTACTTTTAGGGCCTAGCACAAGGATACAAGATGGCTCAGTGGGTAAAGGTGCTTGCCATTAAACCTAAAGTCCTAAATTTAATCCCTGGGACTTACATGGTGGAGGGAGAGAATGGACTCCCAAAAATTGCCCTCTGACCTGCATAGGTGCACTACATAGATACACACAGACAGGCATACAGACAGGCAGACACAGTAAGTAAATAAATAACTCCACCCAATACAACTTCAATACTGTGCATATAGTTACTATGCTATATCGTTTAGGGAATGATAAAAAGAAAAATCTGTTCATGTCCAGTACAGGTGCAAATTAAATAACTTTATCAATTGATTCAGTGATTGATTTTTTTGGTGCTGGGAATTAAACCCAAGCCTTTGCACATGCTAATATCATGCTACCATTAATAAAACAAAACAAAACAAAACAAAACAACCCCCAAAACCCAAAACTGCTGGAGAGATGGTTCAGCAGTTAAGAGTGCTCTTTGCTCTCATAGAGGACCCAGATTCTGGTCCCAGCACCAACCTGATTGCCCACAATTCCCTGTAGTTCTTGTTCCAGAGGATCCAATGCCCTTTTCTGGATTCCATGGTCACTGCACACATGATACACACACATACACACACACACACACACACACACACACACAGGGAGACACACAGACAGACAGACAGACACACGCATGCATGTGCAGTTAAACACTCATACACATAAAATAAAAATTATTTTTTCTTTTTAATTATGCACATTCATGTGGGAGTATGGACACATGAGTTTAGGTTCCTTTAGAGACAGAAGAGGGAGGTGGATGTTCTGGCTCTAAGCTGTCTCTCCAGACTTACCTTTGAGGTTTTTGTTTTCTTTTCTTTTGTTTTTAATTCATTGGTAGGGCCAGAGAGATGGCTCAGTGGTTAAGAACACTGATTGTTCTCCTAGACGTCCTGAGTTCAATTCTCAGTAACCACATGGTGGCTCACAACCATCTGTAATGGGATCTGATGCCCTTTTCTGGTGTGTCTGAAGACAGCTACAGTATACTCATAGAAATAAAATAAAAATAAATATAAAAAACCCAAACCAAACAAGTATGTAAAATATTCATTGGTAATTTCATGTACACATAAATACATATTTAGGTCATATCTACCCCTCCTTCCTTTCCTTCTTCAACTCTTCTTGAATCCTCTCACATTCTCCTCCTAATTTCGTGTTGCTCCTCCTCCTCTCCTTTTCCCGCTCCCTTTAAATAATCTACTGAGTCCACTCAGTGCTTCCTCTATGCCCAGGAGTATAGGGTATCATCCACTGGAGCAAGGGCAACCTACCACCAACCGCACCACTGAAGAAAACTGCCTTTTGTTTTCCCCCCAAATCCATCAACTGTCAGTAGCTCTTTGAGCTAGATGTGAGTTGATTGGTTAACTTTTTTGATACAGGGTCTTTCTAGAAAGCCCAGGCTAGCCTCGAACTCCTGTTTCCCCTGTCTCAGCATCCTGAGATGATGGTCTTTACTCCCTGAACATTTCCATCCAGTGTTCCTTGTAGCTGAGGATGTTGATCTGTGGATCAGCAGAACCAGCTGTCTGGACTGTACAGCATGGCTTGTTGGGCAAAGAAAGGAAAGAGATAAGTGTCCAGGCTCCTATCTGGTTTGGACTCAGTAGAATGCTCTTGGGATTCATGGGTTACTCTGAGTTATCATTTAGTAACTGGGGATATGATGTACTAGAGACGAGGGAGTAACGGCCTGCTTTCTGTGCAGCTTGCAGTCCTGGGTCTGTACACGTTCAGAGCAGGGTAGGAAGCAATACTGTGGCTTCAGGGGACCAGTCCGTTTGGAGCTTTACACTCAGAACCAGAGCTTTGACCAGCAGGATACAGGGTATGGAAAGCCCTGTCAGATGGCCTGTCTTTTGGAAATAGGTGGATAACTTAGACAGATAGGAGGGCAACCATCTCAGTTGCCACTTGGGTAATGGCAGCAAAATAATGATGAACCAATTCAAGGCTGCACATGGTGATGCATGCCTGGAGTCCCAGCTATGTGGGAAGCTGAGGGGATCAGTACTGAGAACTGAACCTAGAGCCTTGCACATGGCCAGCCAGTATCCTACCACTACCACTGATTATATATATATATATATATATATGTTCCAGCCCTCTTCAAAAAATAATTTCATTTTCATCTTTGATTTTTCATATGTTGTGTGTGTCTACATGTGAGTGCAGGTGCCAGTAAAGCCAGGAGGGGGCACTGATCTTCTGGGATTGGAGTCGTAGCAGTTTTGAGCTACCTGATGTGGGTGCTGAGAACGGAACTCTGGTCCTCTGCAGGGGCAATATGCACGCTTAACCAGCGAGCCATTTTCCAGCCCCTGCCCACTAGCTCTATTTTTAACCTTTTATTTTGAGACAGGGTTCCATTAAGCTGCAGGTGCTGGCCTTGAATTTGTAACAACTCCCCTTTCCCAGCCTCTGTAGTAGCTTGTATTACAGGACTGTCCGTAGGCTGGGTCAAAAGCTACAATTTCTAAACTGTTTTGTAACTTCAAAGTGTTCTTTTGCTAAACAGATTGGCAGGTTTTATATTTACATGCTTTTTATTTAACTATGGAAACTACAACATCCCACCTTGGATACCTTAAAAAAAAAAGTAAGTCAATAAGGTTAGATAGATATTGGGCAAGTATAAAAAAAGGGATGCAGAGTCTGAGGTTTCACTCCAAAAAAGGTTCATGAACAAGCTAAGCCCAGAATTGTTCTATTTGTTTCCCAAGCTACCCCACCTTTACCCTATTGCTCTCCTGGTCATGAATACAAAGTAGCCACATTAATTGGTTGCCCACAGTTTGCCAGACACTTGCTGATGTTGTTCTTGTGCAAGTCGACTGTGGGCGTCTTCAGGTCCGACACTCAACTGTTGTGGTTTGTGGAACTAGCCTAAAGGTGCCCTTTCAAGAGCTCTTCATGCAACTGACATTCAGCAAAGACTTGGTCTGAGCGCTGCAGCAGCCCTCTGCTGCTTGAGATGATCTTAGTGAAATAAACAAGAAAACCTTAAAGGTGTGCAGCATTTGTTTTGTTTGTTTTTTCTCCCCTACTCTGTGTCTAAGCACCCACTCTGGTGTATGGGTTCGAAGGCCTTAACCTTTTGCTGCTAGGGCCTGAAAACTGAATCCCATCCGGAGCAGGGTCCCAAGCACTCTCCTCCGACATCTCCCCTCCCCTGACTTTTGAGCTGCAATGCGCATTCCTTTACCCCACCCACTCCTTTTTCGACTCCTCCCTCACCAGGTCTGGTCTCTTCTGTCCCCCGCAGAGACGCGATGAGCAGCCACGGCAATAGTCTGTTCCTGAGAGAGAGCGGTGCTGGCGGGGGCTGTCTGCAGGGACTGCAGGACAGTCTGCAGCAGAGAGCACTGCGCACGCGCTTGCGCCTGCAGACCATGACCCGAGAGCACGTGCGGCGCTTCCTGCGCCGGAACGCCTTCATCTTGCTAACAGTCAGCGCTGTGATCATTGGTGAGCTCTGCTTCAGGGAGGCGGGACTTCTGTTAACTGTCCCCTTGCTGTCTCCGGTGCACTCTCTTCACAAGCCTCCCACTCAGCCCTCCTGAGGACGTGTGCAGAGAGGGCATACACATAGGCAAACACAGTTGCACGAACACGACGTGATGCTACATGTGTGGGTATGTGCACAAACAAGTACCCTGCACAGACATGCACTTTACTACTGCACACAGAGAAAGATGCACGGTGCATCTTTAGCGATTCAGACACCATAAACTGCACACATGCACAAATATACAGCTATCCATCATACACTTATGAGATTGGTTCTAGCAAACACTACCCCATTTTATTTAAGAAACGTGATGATTTGGGTATCCGGGGATTTAATGATTCACAAGCTTTTATTATCTGTGGATGTTCAAGTCCCTTAAATAAAGTGAGGTTAGTTTTTGTATAGGATCTGTGGTTATATTGTTCTCTAGGTTACATGTAACACCCAAAGCAATGTAACTGCTAGTTAAATAGTTGTAGTATTGTATTGTCTAGGGAATATAGACAAGGGAAAAAAGTCTCTAAATGTTCAACAGACACAACTTAAAAAATGTGTATATTGTGTAAACTAATTCATTATGACACCTTCATGTCTACATACATGCTTTGATCATATACTTTTTCCTTCACCCTCTCTTACCGAATTGCCCCCTGCTGGCCTTTTCCTTTCCTCAAATGCTTTTATCAGATACAATAGTTTTTCCTTTAAAGGTGTTCATATGTTTGATTAATTTGATAGTGTGGGATCTAAGGATACCAGAACTAGCTGTACTAGACTTTGTGAACATTTTCCTACTCATATATGCATTCATATCTACATACTTAGGAGTGTAATTGCATATGTACCTCCATGTTTGAAAGTGATAACACAGACACACCCCCAATGCACTTATCTTTGTATATGAGCCCACGTATTCAGCCACACTTTATGTTCACAACTGAATGTACACTGTCACATATACATGCGTATATATGCATAAATAGGTGGAGACATATAAATTTGACTACATTTTAGGGTATATACCATTGTACATTTGTACAGTTCATACACACACGCATGAATGCACACACACCTATGTACACACAGATGTACACAATGCACACATATATCCATGTGCACACAAATGCACACACCCATTCATACAAATACACATCATGCACCCATATGCCCATGCTCACACAAATGTACACACATATTCACACACACACATCAACATACATGCCCATGTTCAACCATATGCACGAACATATCTGTAGTAATATTTTTTAATTTAATAAATCCTGTTGATGTGTTTGCCTCAGTGGTTTATGTTCCCAAATGGAAGACACACACACACACCTTTATATTTTAATATGACTTTATCAGCACAATAGATGGGCCACTGTCTAACCACCATGCAGTTAATCCGCCTCCCACCGACAATCCCGAGTTATTACTTACTAAATTCTAGAGTCTATCTTGGGTGCCCCGGACCCATGTGGGCAGCCCTCTATGCTGCACTCTCCTGGTTCCTTCACATGGTGGCCATGCTTCTGTCCCGCACTCTTCTCAGGCACAGTGTCTCCTCTCTCCTTCACTGTCTCCCAGCATGGCGGATCTTCTTCCTTTTTTCCTGGTCCCAAGCCCAATTCCAAAAATCTGCTTCTGTCTGTCCTTATCAGCTACTGGCTGTTGGGTTTTCATTTACCAATCAGAACCACCTGGGGGCAGGTTCCCAGAAGGTACAGACACGGTGTAAGCAGTTTTGGGGTCCCTAATTAACATTACAATACAGGCAGTATTAGGACAAACCCACTACACACCCTCCATGTACACACAGATCCATGCACACACAAATGTACACTCATACCTAGCACACACATAAACATGCAAGTACCCATGCACACACTCATACAAATCCATAGCCATACACACACCCTTTACACATCCCCACACATAGATGTGTGCCCTTTCCCATACACATACAAGCATACACCATACCCATGCACATAAATGCACACCCTCATAGAATATTCACTGCTCACTCTACCATACCCTCTTTGGGATGGATGAATGGACCCTGCTTGGGACTGGGATCCATAGTTGATTCCATGAACCCTTCCTTTCTGGTTCTAGGTGTCAGCCTGGCATTTGCCTTGCGCCCATACCAGCTCTCCTACCGCCAGATCAAGTACTTCTCTTTTCCTGGTGAGCTGCTCATGAGGATGCTGCAGATGCTGGTGCTACCTCTCATTGTCTCCAGCCTTGTCACAGGTGAGAGCCTAAGCCATTGTGCATCTCCAGGACACACCCAGAGCCCAATCTTGAGAAAAGATCCAGGGTTACTCCAATCATGGGAGCCCGTTCCCGACTCATCAATTAAAGCCATGCCTAGGTCTTGCTTATGTCCTGCTGTCATGTGAACCATGCATCCCAATTACTTTCTTGTCCTTTTTCCCCCCCAAAGTGAAATACCATCCTGCTAGAGCTCAGAGTTTTTCAGAGAGAAAAGAAAGACTGGAGAAGCAGGAATGGTAGCTATTATATGGGGTAGATGAATAAAAGGTGGCATGTGGGTGACCATGTAGGAGGTGAATGGGGTGGAGGGTGGAGGAAGGGAAGGGGCTGTGGAAGAGTTATGTGGCACCTTTTCTTTTAGATAGTAAATATTTTTGGCTTAAAGGGTCATCTGATCTTCATTGGTTCATGGAATAGAAAAGCAACCATAGGCAATATGTCAACAAATGAACATGTCTGTTATCCTAATTTCATTTATATTGTTGTAATAAAATACTTGATAAAAAAAAAACAACTTAGGAGAGAAAGGGTTTATTTTAGCTCACAGTTCCAAGTTATACTCCATCATTCAGGAAAGTTAGTGTAGGTGCTTAAAATAGCTAGTTACATCACACCCACAACCAAGAACAGAGAGAAAATAAATAGATTCATGCTTATTTGTATCAAGCTCCATATCTAAACATATACCATACACAATCCCTTGCATAGGGAATTGAACTGCACACAGTAGGTGGGTCATCTCCTCTCAATCAATGAAATCTGGATAACCCCTCACAGACATGCCCACAGTCCACCTGCTCTAAGTAACCCTCCATTGAGTCTCTCTTCTTAGTGGTTCTAGATTGTGTTGAGAACAATTAAAATTATACATGCCAGCTGTGTTTTAATAAGACTTTACAAAAGCAAACAGTGCACCAGATTTATCCACCGGTGGCATTTAGCATCCCCTGGGATTAGGGACAGAAATAAAGATCAAGGCTTAAAACATTGGTTTCTTAGGTTGGGTTACTTAAGAAGTCAAGCCTGACATGGGGATCTGGTCACAAGAGACTCATCAAGGGAGAAACCCATTAGGAAGTGAGGGAAGCAGGGCAGGGTGAGGAAAAGAAGCCAAGCAAAGATGTGTGTTCACAGGAAGGCTGGTCTCTCAATGTGATACCATTGGGTGGGGCTCTCTGAAGTGTGAGCAGCATCACGGAGTTGTCCGTCACCTCTAATTCTGTCTTCATCTGAATCTCCGCACTAACCAGTTGTTGGCTATAGCTGACTTTGGGGCCTTTCTGGAGGAGGAAGCTTCCATTCCCCATTGTTCTTAGGGGAAGGGAAAAGTGCAGGCTGTTAGTATCCCTAAATGGTTGCATTGACTGGGAAGGGCGTGTAGCCAGAGCATGAACAGTATCCAGGCAGAGAGTGTAGAAAGAGGTGAGGTGGAGGGATGTGATGGTTGAGGTGGACTGCGGGGTGGAGACTTGAAAGTTTGTGATATTTGTGGTGCAAACAGAGATCAGTGGAGGGTTGAGTGGGAATTGGAGGGTTGGCTTAGAGTAGAGGGGAGGTACTGTGTTTGCTGGAGTTATTTGGAATAAAAAATGGAGTGGTATGTGCTAATGTATGTGTGCCTCCCTATCATGTATATGGTAGTGAGTGAATTGATTTTGAGTCAGGTCTATGGTGCTGGCCCAGTTACTCATCTCTTGAGTAATATTTTTATTTAAAAATATGGTTTTAGCTTAAGATACAAAAACTGAGTCATCCTTTGGTTGACCTATCAGGGGATTGGTTCCAAGATCTCTATAGATACCAATACCTGAGGATGCTGAAGTCCTTTCTATAAAATGCTGCAGTATTTGCAGATGACCTATGCCTCTCATCCTGTGTGCTTCGCATCATCGCTAGATGATGGAGTATATCCAATACACTGTAAAACTTTATTTCAAAGCAAAACAAACATTTATTTACTTTTATATATTTATCTTATTATTATTTAATCATGTGTCTAGGTGCACATGAATACAGGTGCCCCTGAAGCCCAGAAATAGACATTAGATCCTTTGGAATTAGAGTTAGGTAGGACTGGTTATAAGGCACAGAATATGTGTACTTCTGGTGGAATTTGGGTCTCCTGTAAGAACAGTATATGCTCCTAACTACTGAGCTATCAGACTAGCTTCCTTTTTCATGAACTACCCCATTGTTAGTGCAGTGTGTGTGCATGTATGCATGTATGTATATATATATGCATGTATATATATAATAAAACTAAATATATATTTGTGGTGTGTTTTATAGTTTACAAATATTTATTTATATACTATATAAAACTATATATTATGTTTCCCAAAACTATACTTCTTCATAATAGCATAAAAGCAGTTGTATAGATGACTCTTAGCACATATAGTTTGTATAGATGACTCTTAGGACATATGGTTTCTGTGGACATCTTCAGTTAAGGGATCGCAGTGAATTTGAGCTGATGGTTTGGAGTAAGTGGAGCAGATGCGGGAAGGAGTGGAGGGGAATGGATGCTGCTGCAGGGGCTGCACTATCTCTCTTCTAGGTATGGCATCCCTGGACAACAAGGCAACAGGGCGGATGGGAATGCGGGCAGCTGTGTACTACATGGTGACTACAGTCATCGCAGTGTTCATCGGCATCCTAATGGTTACCATCATACATCCTGGGAAGGGCTCCAAGGAGGGGCTGCACCGTGAGGGCCGAATTGAGACTGTCCCAACAGCTGATGCTTTCATGGACCTGGTCAGGTGACATTTTCATTTTGTTGAGACTTCTGGATTACATGCAAAAATTCTCTTTCTATGAGAGACCATGGACAGGTGGATCTAGTATGGAAAAGGATGCAACTATTGGTTGTCGTTTTTGGTGCTCGCTTTCTGACCTGCCCTTTATTCTTGGACATGCCCGCTGAGAAAGCTACATCTAGATATGATCTTTGCACTCTGAGGCTGGGGGAGGAGACAGTTGTGGTATCTTAGGACTGGGTAAGAGGAGCTGCTATTGGCTAGGTGTTCCTTAACTTCTTTGGTGAGCAAATGATTCTTTTAGTCTAAGAAGACTTTTTTGTCAGCCTCAAAGTCAGAGCTAGCCATATTGCTCCTGCAGGACTGATGTGGAGTTGGAAGAGTTTAGGAATTGCCATGGCATTTCCTGCTGCTATTATGGACTATTATACAATAGCTGAGGCCTGACCACCTGTGTTCAGACCTCTTGACCTACCTGGTAAGAGGAGAGAACAGGATCTCACAAGCTATCCTTCGGTCTTCACATACATGCTGTGGGACACACACACACACACACACACACACACACACACACACACACACACACAAGTAAATGCAATAAAATTTAGGGCTAGTGAGATGATCTAGCGGGTGAAGGCACTTGTCACCAGGCCTGACTACTTGATGGGATCCACATGATGGAATGAGAGAACCAACTCCTACAAGACGTCTACCTTCTTCTATATGTAGGCCATAGCACATGCATTATAAATATATATTGAAAATTTAATAAGTATATTAAAATTAAACAAAAGTATCCTGGAACTGAGTTAGTTATAAAAAAGCCAAAACTCAAAAAACCAAACACAAGCCGGGCGGTGGTGGCGCACGCCTTTAATCCCAGCACTTGGGAGGCAGAGGCAGGTGGATTTCTGAGTTCGAGGCCAGCCTGGTCTACAGAGTGAGTTCCAGGACAGCCAGGGCTACACAGAGAAACCCTGTCTTGAAGAACCAACCAACCAACAAACAAACAAAAACCAAACCCAAGTAACAAAGTTTCATTTATCTTGTTATTTAGGGATCTAAGGTGTTCTTGGACACCAAGAACTTGGTTCCAACATCTGGTGAAGGCCTTCTAGCTGCATTCTAACATGGCAGAGAGCATCTGATGGTTAGCCAGAGCAAGCATATGAAAAAGAGCCCCCTTTTGAACAAGGCTACTTCCTATAAATCTATAAACCTTTTTAGTCCATGGCTCCACCTCCCAATATTACCTTTACGGCAATCAGATTTCAACATGACCTTTAGAGGGGTCTAACTATTGTCAATCCATGGTAATATCCATCTGCACCCCAAGCAGCTCTGTGGGTCTGGGTGATGTCCTGTAGCCTTTGGTTTTGCTAGAGGCATTAGTAATGTTTACTTCCATGGTCACTGTAGGGTTCATGTCAGATAGTGTAGGGCAGGAACTTTGCTTAGTACTTGGCCCATTCCATGCATTTCTATACTGCCTGTTGATACACAGTTGTCATTGCTATTATTTCAGTGTTCCTTGGCTCAATTCCAACTTCTAACCACTTTCCTTTCTCTGACATTTTTGTGCAGAAACATGTTCCCACCTAACCTTGTGGAGGCCTGCTTCAAACAGGTTAGGAAGAAGCACAAGGAGGGATGGAGGGTGGAGAGAATTTTCTTCCCAAGAAGAAGGGTGGGAAGAAGGCTGAAAGAGTGGGTGGGGTCCTTGGGGAGGGCTCTGGGAGAATAAGTTTATTTCCTGTGGCTTTGATACTGATGCAAAGTTTTGCCAGGGCACTGGACCTATGGAGGCTGGGAAGCTGGGGTGGGAGTTCTGGGACATCTGATTGCAGATGTCAGAGAAAGAGAGAGAGAGAGAGATCCTAAAATCTGTCTCAGCATCATCTTAGGGCTGGTAGTAGAAAAGTAGCTACAGGCAACATATGGACCTCAAGCATACTAAGTGCACCTAGCTTTGTTTTTATTTATTTATCTATTTTTTGAGGCATGTCCATTCTTAAGATTTCTACAGGTGAGTTAGCCTTCATACTGAATCTGGTCTCAATTTCTTTGCATTTCAGTTTAAGACACAGTACAGCACACGAGTGGTGACAAGGACAATTGTAAGGACAGACAACGGGTCAGAGCTGGGGACCTCTGTTTCTCCTCCATCCTCAGTAGAGAATGAAACCAGCATCCTGGAAAATGTCACCCGGGCCTTGGGCACCCTGCAGGAGGTGATAAGCTTTGAGGAAACTGTGCCTGTACCTGGGTCAGCCAATGGCATCAATGCCTTGGGCCTCGTGGTCTTCTCTGTGGCCTTTGGGCTGGTCATTGGTGGCATGAAGCACAAAGGCCGTGTCCTGAGGGACTTCTTCGACAGCCTCAATGAGGCTATTATGAGGCT
>JADRCD010200348.1:0-18847 GCA_019843815.1 Montemys delectorum | reverse complement strand
AAAGAATATACACTAAAAATTTATAAGTAAACTGTGAGACAGTGAGATTAAATTATTTTCAATAGTTTTTTTAATCACATTTTCTAAAGTTTCTGCCATGAGCACATTATTTATAATTAGTTGTTTCTTTCTTTCTTTCTTTTTTTTTTTTTTTATAACATATACATACCTGTCAAATCTCACACTATATCAGGGCTAAGGGCATTTTTCACACTGCCTTGTTCCTTTTAGTGACAATGCTCTACTTCAGCAAATTCTTACCTAGCCCTAAACCATCTCCCTTTCAGCTGGCACAGTCATGTGACTCAGTGCACCCCTACCCAGCGAAGCCTCCAGGCAGGAGATGTGGCACACACATGTACTCTCTGTATCCAGGAAACCCTGAACAAACAGACAAGGTACCAGTTCCCAATACAAATACAGGTATGTTCTAAGGTTTCGATTCTGAGAAAGCAGGGTACTGCTTCCTACTACTGTATTCCTGTAGATAAGAAAGAAACCTCTTATTTCAGTTGGTGTCACAGAACCAAACCAAATACTACCTAGTCTAAATGTCTGATGTGTCTTTTTAGCAGAGAGCCTCTGTGACAAAAGTGAGCAGAACACTGGCACCAGGAAGAACCACCTCAACCCAGACTTGGCAATACCAAAACAAAACGGAGGACAAGAGCTTATAGTAAAGTGTACTGCACACCCAAGTCTAAGTCCTGTGCCTCTGATACATACCTCACATAAGAGCAGGTCGATGATATGGAAGACCATGTAGAGAGGGAATTTTGCAGTGAAAAGTGTAAGGAACCACTGGGAGGCATACATGTGTGCTTCAAGGCTGATATCCAGGAAGTGGTTGTACAGATCAGGAATATATTCCTGAAATAGCAAACATTAGTTCTAGGCACATATGCAGTTACACTATTATTTCTCAGGAGGCTCATAAATCTACCAGCAGTAGCCTAGAAAATCATATACCTGTGTAAATATCTCTTAAGGGATCATGGCACTTCAGTTCTTTTCAGACTACAAACTAGCTGAAAGAAAGAGACATTCACCCAGAATAGTGACAAGTATTTAGAAAGTTAGTTTTTATTTCCAAGTTGTGAAATGTTTTGGGAAAGCTTGTTTCACTTTGGTAGGGGACTCTTAACACTGACTTAAATACATCAGATTCCCATCCTCATCACACAGTGAGAAACAACATGAATAAAAGCTGTTGTTTCCCAGTCTTTCTGCCACTAGTTTGCACCTATTCATTTAATCCATTCTGAGTTCCCTTTACCTGCATAAGGCGCTCCAACTGGTAGAACTTGCAATGTAGATCTTCAAAATTCTGCTTGAAAAGTTCCCTGAGACCATAGTCAAACATGATCTTGACCAGAACACTGAATGCCTGTTCTTCAGGCATCTGCAACAGAGGCAGTGGATGAGTGGGAAACAAAACAATTACCTCAGTATCTTCAGTTTGTCCTCCACTGTCTTATCAGGAAATGGAGTGGTGCACAGAAACCCAACATTAATTGGCTCAGGCAATGAATGTTTAATAACGCCTACTCTGTTCTGCCACTGCCTCTCCCAAAGCAGGGTGAATCATGATGAATAAAGATGAATTATGAACCACTAGAAGGACTAATGAGTACCCAGGACAGCAAAGCTTGTGCATCCTGTACAGAGTCAAGAACAGGCCCCTCAACTGGATTGGTGGTGGTGCATGCTTTTAGCCCCAGCACTTGGGAGGCAAGATGGTGGACAAGCTTCTGTGGAATATGACATTGGAGGTGGCTAGAACACAGGACCCATAGAGAAAAAAGCACAGCGAAAGAGCAATACAAGACAAAGCTTAGCAAATTCTTATTGGAAAGGGCAGGGTATATAGGGCAAAATGCTAGCTTTTTTGAATCTGGTATGGAATGTGGTTGGAATGTGGTTCCCCTTTCCCACATGTGAGGGAAAGTGGCTTGATTTGTGTGGCATTTCTGATGCTGGGTTGCCCATTTCTCTTGAAGGGAAACAAACACTTTTTTTTTTTTCCCAAGATAGGGTTTCTCTGTGTAGCCTTGGCTGTCCTGGAACTCACTCTGTAGACCAGGCTGGCTTTGAACTCAGAAATTCCACTGCCTGTGCCTCTCAAGTGCCGGGATGGAAACAAACACTTAAAACTAAGGCAAGTAGGAATTCTAAACAGGAGTGGGATTTGAGAAGGCCATTTTCAAGGAGTGATACTTAAATGAGTATAAGTGTTCTTTGAGTGAAACTATAATAAAGAAACAATAGATGAACCCCATAGGTGTACAAAACAGATATAAAGTCTGGCTAACATAACAAATCATAAAGAAAAAAAAAGTACTTGACTTGTTTATTAATGTCATAGCATTAGCATATTCCAAATCACCCAGAACCCTGCTTTTCTCCATTAACTCTGCTGTGCCTGCTATAGAACCACCAAGCTGAGTTCACAATGGAGAAAATAGTGATTTTCCTTTTTACATTGTAAAGCCATTATCACAAAATAGCTTATAATCCTAAGAGTTCCTGCCCTCTCAGAGCAAACATGTGGGCTTTATTTTGCTTGCATGGTTGTTCTCACAGGCCCATGTTTTCCTCTCTAGCTCTGTCTCTTTGTCCCCTCCTACTGTACTTACACTTATATCTCTTTAAATTCCATACATGTGGAACTCTTTAGCATCTACTTAGTATATGATCCCTTAGGCAGTGATGCTTTACTTTATTTTCATGGTTTTAAAGTATCTCCATAACAGTGTTATACAGAAGTTAGTTAAATGACACTGAAGAGAAGCCCATGGTTTTCAGGTCCACAGCACTGCAATGGTTTAAACGTGGGCCAAGAGGAGCCTTTATTCTAAACAAGATCTCTGTTACAGTCTTGCACTGTGCATGGATTTTACCTTTATGGAGGCAGCCATTATAATCCCTAAAGGCGTGCTTGTACAAGCATCTGTTTACAGATGGTGGCATCACTAGCTTTGTACTGTGCTCACTCTTAAGCTTCTCATTTGCAGCAGTACTCAGAACTGCTGACACCACATGGGTAGTGTTCTTGCCATACATTTTTAAATTAAATAATGAGAAAATGATTGGGTAAATTAAGAATATGACACATTTTATGAAACAATATGGCTAAATCTTTTTTTTTTTTTTGAAACAAACAGAGGTATTATGGTGGTTTAGATAAAGTGTAAGGATAGAGTACAAACAAATGCAGCACCTGACTTGTTGCTGGATCACAGTTAGAGGAATAGCCATAAAGGACCCACATATGGGCAGGGGATATAGCTTGCTGCTAAAACACTCACCTAGTATGTTTGATGCAACAGAATAACCAATAGCTAATGAAGCACACATCTACTGGAAGGGGCACTGACTGTGGACTGTGTGACAGGCAGGACATCAGTGTGGGATGTGATCATATTACAATTATGATGCAGAATGCCCTGGTCCTTATAAGGCAGAAGCTCAAATGTTTGCTACTTTCTTTTAAAAGGTAGTCTTCAACAGTGCCACACAGCCTCATCGCATTTCTTTCCATAGTGCTCATTAAAGTAAATTAAGTTTGTAAATACACAAGCTAAAGACTCTGTCTAAGGATGTGGCCAAGCCCAGCCTTAAGCCTTGCTTAAAGTCTAGGCAGGCACATGGATCAGTGACACAGACCCAGCCACTCACATGGAGAAGCAGCACAGCTGCAAGGAAGGACTGGCCCTGGCAGTAACCAATCTCTTCATCATACACAGAGTATGCCTGCATGGGGAAAAAAGGTGCTTAAATAAATTAGACATTCATGTTTCAAAAAAAAAAAAGGAAAAAAACCCTCAAACAAACCCCCAAATTACATTTTGTAGTTTGTTTTTTATATAATTTCAAAGAAGCCGAACCACCATTCAAAACTAATATTTTTATATTTAAATATGAAATACCTTGCATATTTTATATAAGGAATCTTGTCCATCTCCTCCTGTGTCCTTGAAATAGTCATGAGCTGGAAACGTGCGGTTAATATCTCTGGTGATAGCACTGTCTTGAGGAGACTCCTGTAGAAATAGAGGAAGAGGGGAACAGGTGCATTAATAAGATAAATATCTATTTGGATCTGTATGAAAGGGTTCCATTATTTATGTACTTAAAGTGTTATAACACATATTCATGCCTGTACTTTTTACTACCTTTTCAGGGGGCTCATCACTTAAGTAAGAGTAGTAGGGGTGGGCAAAATGGAAGAAAGGTGCCGTTTCATTGTACATACCTGATGCATTGCAAACAAGTGAGGCTAATGACCTTTCTACTATATAAAGGAAAATGACCTGCTAAAAATCAGTTTTCCACATAAAAACATTTAAGTTTAGCATAAAGGAGGAAGCAACATGCTTATGATAGAAAAAACAAGCTAAAGTAATGTTAACCTACTGACACAAAGCTCACATGCCCATTATCAAATGGAACCAGAGTTCCTAAGGGGCAAATGGCATAAGAATGCAGAAGACCAAAAAATGGCCCAGGGTTCAAATGCCCTACAAGAAACTTCCCATTTCTTCCTCCAGAAGAGAAAAACGGTCTCTGGATCAACAAAAGTAGAAACATTTGCATAGGCATTATAATGCACGTCCATGAGGCACACCAGCACTCTGGTGGTCTGACCTCCTCCGTAATAGTCTTCACCCGACTACTGACCCTTCCCATGCATCATAGGAACAGACAATGAGAACGCAGATGGCCAATTTCTGAAGCCTGCAAAAAATGATAACAAACTAGAATCCCACGAGAAGCACGGGCTTGAAATACTTGGTCTTGGAAAATATGCTGAAGAACTTGGAACTAATCCATTGGATTTGACATAGGCCAATCCATATGAACCCACCCACTAAAATTCTAATGATGAATTTAGTAAGTTCTTGTCAGAATAACAACATTATAAATCTCACAAAGTTCTGAAAACAAATCCATGTCCTTGACAATGTACCAGAGAGATTTGTGTAATGATTTTAAATTCATCTAACTACTGCTGCTGTCAACTGAAGTTTATGTATGTTCAGCCCAGAAATAATGTCAGACCCTGCGTAACTTGTATGTCCTTTTGAATACTTGGTCTTTCATATGAGTGTTAAAAATACTTGCTGCAGTTTACAAAAATCAATTATCAAAAAACTGTAAATAATTGTATCTTGTCTCTTGTGTTTTAAGCAACAAAATAAGGCAGTTTAAATAGCTCAGAAACTAAACACATTAGGCTGGCTAAAATTAAAATACCAAGTGTTGGTAAAGTAATGCAACAACTGGATCTCTTACAAATAATGATTAGGCTATACCATCATGCAATCACTTTGGTCAATTACATAGCACAGTCAGTATCTACAAGTTTACTATCTGCTAATAAAAGGCTAATGGATGACTCTAAGACTGCGGCAAAAAAACCCCAGAAAACCATGCAGCATTTTGTATTGCCAAAAAGGACAAAAAATAAACAACCATGTTTTTTTTTTTTTTTTATTACTACAACAAACCACACCACCAACCCATAACAATAATGCTATCCACAAGATAAGGCTTACACTGATGGAGTCTGTCAGAAGGACCCTGACAGCCAAGGAAAATATTCCTGATGCCAAATAATTAAGTAACAAAGTAATATTGAGTTACAGTCCTGAGTGTGAGAGAAATATCCACGAGTCTCTACATTAAAAAAAACAAAACGGATTAAGTAAGTAGGGTAAAGAGATACATCACCGAGGCAGGCCAATTTCAAATAACTTGTGTACATACTATGTCCTCAAGGAATACTCCACTACTCAAGCATGGATACACTTCCTTTGGAGGACTGAAGTATAGTATGGAACGAGGGCTGGGTGCACAGAGTAACCATGCCAGGAGAAACCAAGAAACCTGGTCTCACAAAGACAACCAAGATTAGTATTAACAGTGGTAAGTCATTCTGCTAGAAGGCACTCCTCGTGTTACAAAATGGCTTTTTCTTTATATCTTCATCTTTCAAGTTCGTAACTTTATGAGAAAAATACCAGACAATTTCTTAAAGGACAGTGTATGAAATGCCTGACCAGTAAGTATCCCTTAAAACCACCACAGTTTGTGTTCCTTTCATTAGTACATGTCACTAAAGCAAAATCTAGATGCTAGGTGGGCTCATTTCTAGTGACTCTTCCTTAGCTCTGTCATGATGCTTGACATGTGGTGGTGAGACTGGGAAAAAGGCTACTTTAAAATAGCTGTCAATTAAAATTTAAGGAAGTCATAGTAAGTGGTATTTCCTTGTTCCCACATCAAAATTGTTTTAGTTCAAACCAGTGGTACTGCACTCTGTAACCTGTCTGGATGTCTGTTTTTATACCTTACTGTGAGAACATGGCAACTGGGTAACTTTTCAAGAGTAATAAGGCTCTGGGAACTGGAGGAAGTGCTTTGAATACATACTCTTTGTAAACTCAAGCTGGAAAACAGAAAGCTAAGAATGGCAGGAAGAAAAAGAAAGTGCCCAAACAAAGAAAATTCAGCGTAAGGCTGCCATGAGAAATAACAAGGAAGGGGATTGTACTTCCCAAGTAGTTTGTTGTCCAAATCAAAAGTTCTCAAGAATAATGTTATCAATGCCATAAAGTTGTATGGAACACTTCATAAGATAGAAAAGCAGCCCACTCAAATACATTATTTATCCACGAGACAGGGTCTCACTATATTGCTCAGGCTGGCCTAAGCTTTCTGGGTCCTAAGATTACGGGTGTTTGTCAATCATAACTTGCCCATGTCCTATCTTTAAAATGTATTTTCGTGAGTAAAATATATTATACTGGTTCCATGGCCTTGTTTTTTTGTTGCTGTTGTTGTTGCTGTTGTTGTTTGGTTTTGTGTGTGTGCATGTACATGTTTGTTTGTGTTAATACAGGCAAATCATGTGGCACAGCACACTGTGTGAATGTCAGAGGACAACTTTCTAGTCAGTTCTTCTTTCTACACTGTTGAGGCATCACTATGCATATCTGCTATCACTGTAAACTTTGGCCTAGATGCTCTGAGATCTGTGTGCTGATTCTCCTGCCTCTACCTCCTTCCCACCTCACCACAGTAAGGATTACAGTGCAAGGATTATAGATAATTGCATCTAAAAGCTGATGTGAGGGTCTAACTCAGGCTGTCAGGCTTGTGTGCTAATCTAAAGCCTTAGCTTTTACTTGCTAAGCTACTAACTCAGCCTGCAGCTCCTTTTCAAAACAGTGAACTATAGCTTGTTAGAAGTGATCCTAAAATATATATTTTTGAAATTCTTTACATAAATTGATGGGATAAAAGCCCAAAGAGAAAAAAAATTAAAATTTAAGTGGTACTGAAGACAGTCAGCTTCATTCTGTGGGCTGCTCATGCATCTTCTCATTTGTAATTTTGCTATATGTTTAGAAGCAGGGCTGACCAGCTGGGGCTACAGCTCAGTGATACAGCACCCGCCTTGCTGACTGAGAGAACAAAATAACAAAACATGTGACTGGAGAGATGGCTCAGCGTTTAAGAGCACTGACTGCTCTTCCAAAGGTCCTGAGTTCAATTCCCAGTTCAATCACATGGTTGCTCACAACCATTTGCAATGTGATTTGACACCCTCTTCTGGTGTGTCTTAAGACAAAACAACTACAGTGTACTCATATACATAAAATAAATTACACACACACACACACAAACACACACCGGCAGAGATCAAAGGCTACCCCCTGGTGTAGACTTTAAAAAGCCTGGCAGTAGTGGTGCACACCTTTAATCCCAGCACTTGGGAGGCAGAGGCAGGGGGATTTCTGAGTTCCAGGCCAGCCTGGTCTACAGAGTGAGTTCCAGGACAGCCAGGGCTACACAGAGAAACCCTGTCTTGAAAACCCAAAACCCAAACAAACAAAAAACCCAAAACCCATGAAACAAAGATGTTATAATATTTGTGCAATATAAAAAAATCTGAAATATTTTGAAGTTGAATTTCAACTGTATAAACTGTATCTAATAGCTTTTCTAATTTGATGGATTTGAAAAACAATAAAGAAAAATTAATAGTTGTAATAGCTTTATCTGTTAACTTCTTAATACTATACCTACGTTAAGGGATGTACCATGAGAATTCTTATTAAATAAAAAATTTATGTATAGTAATCATATTTAGTACTTAGATAAAAGCTGTCAATATTTATGAAAAAGTAGGAAAAAAAAACCCAAACCTTATGCCTTTCCCTAATAACATGTGCTCTTCTATTGCTGTGATAAGTACCATGACCAAAAGCAATCTGGGGAGGAAATGAGTTATTCATTCTAATCACAGTCCATCATAGAGGGGAAGACAGGATGGGAACCTGGAGGCAAGAGCTGAAGCAGAGCCCATCAAGGAATGCTACTTGCTGGCTTGTTCATACTTAGCTTTCTTTCTTATAGTACCCAGGACCAGTAACCAGGGTCTTCACTGCCTACAGTGGGTTGGGCCTTCCTACATCAACCATCAATGAAGAAAATACCCCTAAAGATCTGCCTACTATCTATATATGGAGATATAGTCTCAGCTGTGGTTTCCTCTTCCAAAATCACTGTAGCTTGTGTCAAAACAAGCTACAAAAAAGAAACCAAAACTATTAGTATAGCATGTACAATGCTTGTGTGTGTGTGTGTTTAGTTGCTTGATTTTTTTCAAGACAGGGTTTTTCTGTGTAGCCTGGAATTCACTCTGTAGACCAGACTGGCCTTGAACTCAGATCTTCCTGCCTCTGCCTCTGCCTCTGCCTCTGCCTCTGCCTCTGCCTCTGCCTCTGGAGTATGGACCATGAGTAAGTTTTTAAATATAAAAACAAAAGTGGTTAAAATCTCATCATGTGCATGTTATCAGGGGAGGACATGAAAAGACTAGGCATTATCTTTAAAAAAACAAAAACCAAAAAACAACTGAATTTTAAAAAATTTAGTGTACTTGAACTGCAGAGATGGCTCAATGGTTAAGAGCACTGGTTTCTCTTGCAGAGTCCCTGGGCTCCATTTTCAGTACTCACAAGCATATGTAATTTCAGTTCCAGGGTATATGACACTCTCTTCTGGCATTTGAAAGCACTGCATATACATGGTCCATATATTTACATAAAGATTAAAATATCCATACACACAAAGTTAAAAATAATCTGTATCTTTTTAAGTATTTTGAATTTTACTCTTTGATTTGGCCTGACTCTAGGCAGATGTATTTAAAACTGTAAAATATGCACAAAAATTTTATTTGATGACAATATACATTGGAATACACAAAACAGAGGTGGGAGGGATAGCTCAGCAGTTAAGAACACTGGCTGCTCTTTTAGAGGACCTAGGTTTAACTCCTAGCTCCTACAGAACAGCTCCTAAGTGTCTGTAACTCCAGTCCCAGGGTATCTGACAGCCTCCTACAGTCATAGATGCAGGCAGATCATCAATGTACATGAAATAAAAAATAAATACTTTTTAAAAAGTATAAAATAGGTCTGGTGAGATGGCTCAGCGGGGAAGAGCACCGATTGATCTCCCGAAGGTCCTGAGTTCAAATCCCAGCAACCATGTGGTGGCTCACAACCACCCATAATGAGATCTGATGCCCTCTTCTGGTGAGTCTGAAGACAGCTACAGTGTACTTATTTATAATAATAAATAAATCTTGGGGATGACCAGAGTGAGCAGAGGTCCTAAAAGTCAATTCCCAACAACCAGATGAAGGCTCACAACTATCTATACAGCTACAGTGTGTACTCATATACATAAAATAAATAAATCTTCCCCCCCCCCCGCCCCAAGATAGGGTTTCTTTGTGTAGCCCTGGCTGTCCTGGAACTTACTCTGTAGACCAGGCTGGCCTCAAGCTCAGAAATGCGCCTGCCTCTGCTTCTGCCTCCCAAGTGCTGGGATTAAAGGCATGTGCCACCTCTGCCCAGCTAAATAAATCTTTTTTCAAAAAGTATAAAATATAAAATCTATGTAAATATAACTTAGAAAAATCAAAATTTTCACATAAATATAAGGAAATTGCCTAGAAATTAGTAACAATAAGAACCTGTCATGTGATGGCAGTCAGAAAACATTACAGTTTAGAAGTGAACATTTTAAATTTCATTAAATCATAATTATGGAAATGTTTTTTAGGCTATAATTATCTTAGTCCTCATAGTAGCATCTCATTGAATTATGGCTCCAGAATGCTTTGAGATTGTTGACAGAAAGGAAGAAGGAAGTAAAGAAGGGAGGGATGGAACGACAGAGGGAGAGAGAAAAGAGAGGGAAGGAGAGAGGGAAGGAAGTGACAAAATGTAGCACTGGTTACAAACCTTTACATTTGTGGTGGTGGGGACACTAACTACCATAATACTGAATGTCCTTATCACAACTTACTTCTAAGAATTATAAGCATTTTCTACTCCATGGAGAGTGAACCAGTGTCTATTATCTTTTCAATGTCAAAAGAAAACAAAACAAAACCAAGAATCCTAGAAATAAACATAAATATGACCTCATTTAATAACAATAAAAAACTAAGAAACAAAACAAACACCTCCATGATTAATTTGAGCTTTCAAGAACTAAATACACACATTACAGATCTGCGCAAATGCAAGATTACTGGTTCCTCATGGCTATCACAATTGCTCTTTAAGTCCTTACTTGCTTTTTGACTAGGAACCATGGGATTTCTGTCCTAGAGTGCTGTCCTTCCATACCAATGCAAGAGAAGGGAACTGGGTAGAAATCAAAGTTGTTGGATTTTAGTAGAAAATAAATTTGTTAGTAGAGATTGCTTTTCACATATAGTAGGAGAACTGATTCCAGAGGGGGCTGGGACGGGGGAAAACTCATGACAATAAAACTGCCACCAATTTAAAGTTAACAACACAACTCAAAAGCTGAACCAAGGGCTGGCGAGATGGCTCAGCACTGACTGCTCTTCCAAAGGTCCTGAGTTTGGATCCCAGCAACCACATGGTGGCTCACAACCACTCATAATGAGATCTGATGCCCTCTTCTGGTGCGTCTGAAGACAGCTACAGTGAATTACACGGGAGCGAGGGGGGCTGGAGCCAGTGGGGACCGGCAGAGGTCCTGAGTTCAATTCCTAGCAGCCACACACATGATGGCTCACGGCCATCTGAACAGCTACAGTGTACTCTTGCACATAAAATAAATAAAATAAATCTAAAAAAAAAAAAAAAGCTGAACCAAAGAAAGGGAAATTGACTTACACATATTTAAATATATGAAATACTATAAAGGCATTCAGTAGTTAATGTTTTAAAGGTTTCCCTTCCAAAGCTCAATTACCTAAAACACAGAGCACCCTAGAAATACATTTCCATGAACAGAGAACATATAGGTAGCTGGAGGTACTAAAATCAGGCCACCGTGTGGATTCTGGGGTTGTTCTACTTAGACAACAGTACATTGGACAAGATTTAAATTCTGTAGTAGGCAGTTTTGTTTCTGTGTGCACCACTGTTGTTTTGATTTAGTTTTCACAACCCTGGCAGCCCACTCACCTAAGCTAGATCCTGCAGTATTTCTAACAATCTGGTTATGATAAGAAGAAACACTATATGAAAGAAAGTGGGAGGGACAAGGCCTCCTACATCAGTGCTGACCTTTCCCACCAGATTTGAGATAGATGTTGGTGGCAGAGAAACCAAAAGACAAAATGTGTATTTGGCAGGTTGTGCTGTTTGGGACTTATGCCTGATCTGGAGAGAAGAAAGAGGTCTGTAACTAGACAGAAACAATTCAAGAAATCTATTGTATGCTACCAATATCATACTTTATTACAACCAAGTTAATTTATAGGGAAGAGAGAACAGAAACACTGACACTTCAAGTACAAATGATCGAATAAGATCTTTTCCTTTAACCTATGAATCACACTGGTCCAAACGCTGTAGTGCTCAAGAACAAGGGTTTGTGCTGGGTCCTCAACATAGACATCCACTTCAGATTTTTCTTTTTTTCTTTTCTTTCTTTTCTTTTTTTTTTTTTCGAGACAGGGTTTCTCTGTGTATCCCTGGCTGTCCTGGAGCTCACTCTGTAGACCAGGCTGGCCTTGAACTCAGAAATCCACCTGCCTCTGCCTCCCAAGTGCTGGGATTAAAGGCGTGCGCCACCTCAGCTCAGATTTTTCTATTATCATTGTCTCATTTAGTGAACTCTTCCTTTTCAAGACAAACAATTATAGTAAACTTCAAATGCCTCTGCCTCTTCATTCCCATCCCTAACATCCAATAAAGCAGACAACTCTCCCCAAGCATGGAACACAAAAGACAACCATGTAGTGTGACCAGAGTCTTAGCTCTAACAACTATGCTCAACAAGCCTGCTGTAATAATGTCTGCTCAAGAAGCACTTTTAATCTATATGTATAAAACTGCACCTACTGGATGATACGTAAGCACTATTCTGACACTACGGATCTATCTATGATAGATAATCTAAGAGTGAAGTGACTGACTTCAGAAAAGACAGCTCTGTATTTAGTAAAATAATGGACCACTGTCACATTGTTTCAAACCAAATATGGCATTATAATGCCTTTCTAAAAATAAATCTAAATCCCATGTGACATGTAGCCCTCTAGCTATGTCCATTTCCTTTTAGGGCTCAAGTTTCCCACAGGAAAACTGGCCAATGTTTGGCAAAACTGCCTGAAATCATGTATAGATAAGGCATAAATGCTAACAGTGTGGTCAACCTTTTCCTGCTTGGCTATTGTTAATTCTACTGCATAGCAACACATCTGAAGAGCCCAAGGACCAGGAAATCTAAAAACTGTTACTGACAAAAGTAGACAGGCAGAGACCCATTCTGAGTAAAAACGTGGTGGTGTTGGTAAGGGTGGCAAGTTAAGAGTTAAATCAGAAGGTGCAAAATTATGTGCAAAGTCATATTGTAAACAAATGTTTCTGGTAACTACTTCTAAACATTTATTTCAATGTACATCAAGAAGTATTCTCCTAGTAAGGTTGGCAGCTTAGTATTACTGTATTATTGCTGGATGGATATGCTTAAAATTTTACAGGGCATCACATGGTAACAACCAAATCATGGACTTGCATGGTCTCTGCAGTGAATTTCAGGTAAGCTAGAGAGTTATTATAAAGTGAGACCCCATCTCAATCAGTCAACCAACCATCACCAATGACAAAATAACTAAAAACCTTGCTGCCAAGCTTGATGCCAGTTCAGTTCTTAGGGCCTACACAGTAGAAAGGGAGAACTGGGTTGTCCAGACTGTTCTCTGACCTCTATATTCCTGCTACTCCCCACCAATGCACACAGAATTAATAAAAACAGTTATCATGCTGGGGCAGTGGTGGCGCACACCTTTAATCCCAGCACTTGGGAGGCAGAGGCCGGTGGATTTCTGAGTTCAAGGCCAGCCTGGTCTACAAAGTGAGTTCCAGGACAGCCAGGGCTACACAGAGAAACCTGTCTCAAAAAACCAAACCAAACCAAACCAAACCAAACAAACCAGTTATCATACAGTGCATAGTACATAACATGAAACCCAAGTCAATTCTTATACTCCTCAAGTTCTATTTTCATATAACCTAGTCCATTACATTACAATTATTAAAATAGGTCTCTTTTACACATTCAACAAATACTCAACTATATTTCAAAATGCTCATTTCTTCTGGAAATAATGTCTTAAGTCAGAGATTTGAGAGTGCAGCAAAAACTATGCAGCTGTGAAGCAGCTATATTCTTTGAGATGTAATGTTACAACTTCATGCTAGTTCCTTGCTCTCAAAAGTGTTAAATGAGAACCACAATGAACAATAGTGTTCACAGAATATCTCCAAACTGCCAGACAGCATTCAGAATTCAGGAAGATGTCTGCATTTTTTGCTGAAAGAAATTAATCTTGAAAGAATTGTCAAGAGATAGCCACTGAAATATTTAAAGGCTATCTTGTTTCATCACTAATATACCTAAAGCTACTCACCATACATGGAGCTTGGCTAGGCAGGCTTGTCATCTCTGGGAACCCATCTGGCTCTGCTTCTTAGCTCTGGGGTTATAGATGCAGTACGGGTCCCAGGCTCTCTGTGGTACTAGAGACCCACACTCATGTCCTCGTGCTTGTACAGTAAGCACTTTACTCATCAAACCATTGATCTCACTAGCCCCAACCTCATGTTTAAAATATTTTAAAAAATGAGACCTGCTTATACACATTGTCCTCAAGTCTCCTCAACTCTTACATAAGCCCCAGAACTTCCCAATGAAATACATCTACACAGTGAATGTATAAGTCAATGTTTCCCAACAGACAGCATTAACCCTAATGCATTCTCTAAAATCAAGAAGAATACCTAAGTACAGAGTCTGCAGATCATCAGGAGAAGACTTCAGAGATGTGAGGGTGTGCTGTTTCTAGCAATAAGTCTATCATTACAAGACTACAATCAGTAATTTATAAAAGGATAATCCTTTATTTTTATTTTTAACCTGTGATGGGTTTTCTCACATCATTGTTTGGTATATTACAGATAAATTTACTAGGGTCTTACTGACCTGTGTTTCCTTAACCTTGCCCAGCTGGGTACTTTCTATATCACCATTACGCCTGGAGGGAGTGGAGTGGGAAGGGCAGAAGAACACAGACCTACAGAAAAACCCTCTCCCAGAGCCTATGCACTGACTTCTATGTAAACACACTTGATATACATCTCTACCACCTACATGTTCCAAGCAACATTTTGTACCCTCTCACCACCTCTAACCCAACTTATCTATCCCTACACAGACATCTGTTTTATTGCATTACTTCTCATGATATAAATTCCTTTTCATGATATAAAAAGATGCTTTTCAATAGCTGTTGTAGTCTCTCAATGAAAATAAAACATTAAAAAACTGGAGGGAGCCACATACAGAACATATCATAGTAGGTGAGGAACTAAAAGGCCTTATGGTTCCAAAACTCTCCACAATTCCTTGTCAGTCTCTCTGGGAGAAGGATGTAAGATGAGTAACAGGAAACTGCTCCTTAAAGGCTACAGGTAATGTGGTGTTAGCCACACACACTTCTTACAAACCAGCAGCTAGTTATCTCTTCTCTGACTTCTCTTCTGTTAAAATTCACTGCCTTTTGCTGAACACAGCTGATGTTCTTCATTACAAACAACCTTCTCTGAGAGGTCAGAGGATACCAAGTTTACAATCACACATACACACTCATGTTCTTCAAAGGCAGACCCCCTTCTTACAGCTGGTTGTCTTTCTTAATTCTGAATGGAATGGAATGCTTAACTGCTATTTTGTTGGTTCTTCTATTGTTGACATTATCTATGGATTTCTATGGTATGGGAGAAGATACTGCGGCTCTGTCCACTCACAGGTCTACATCCATAATTCTTGGGTGTAATTTTGACTAATTCAATATAATTTATAACGAGTTAGAGTATATCTATTCTATTCCTTTACCTTTCTTTTTTTTTCTTTTCATAAACTGTCCTATTTTCCTTTCTTCTGGTTTTCTCTGTATCTAATTATACTATGCAACAGTGTATAATTCCTTTCAAAGTCTGAAAGAGTCTTAAACCCAGGTGTATAGCTCAGTGATAATGTATATCTTTGTCATTGATGATGTATAGCTCAGAAATAATGTACAGCTCTCTATAATGTTGGAGGCTCCCTTGTATCCACAATACCACAGATAAACCAACTCTAACTTCTACTCCTTAAGAACAGACCTCTAACTGATAATGCCTTTTTTCCTGCTTATGTTTGACCAACTACTATATAATTCACCTTAACAGCCTCTTCCCCAGTGTGTTCCCTTTTTGTGGGAATTCTTCCTCTCTGGAGACATTTTCCTGGATTTTACATATTTCTCCTTTCTCATTCTGAGGAAATACATTGTTCAGCAACTCTCTAAAAATGTATGTAAGGCTGGTGAATATATTCAAATTCACCATATGTTGTAAAGTGAGTTTACTTTATATTCACATTTGAATAATAGTTTAACTGGACATAAAATTTTGGCTTCCTTCCTCATACCAAGCTTTTAGGACTTTTCATCATCCTCAGTATTTTGATATTTTTCAATAAAAAGCACCGTGTCGTGTCCTTGTGTCTGCACTGGGCCTTTACATCACGACTCCCTGTTACTCACTTACCCTTAACTGAGCCTGTTTTTCTCTTCACCTACTATCCTGTCTCTGCCTTTCTCATTTTACTAGCTACCCCTACTTTTTTTTTTTTTGAGCCTGTCCGATGTTTAAAAATATCTCTTATACTTGAATTTCAGACCTTTTTGTTTGTTTTAAACAGTACCTTGTTCTATAATAATGAATGCAAACTTCTTCAGGTTGTATCAGTTGGACTTTAACTTCAAGGGTTCCTTAGGAAGCCCACACCTTCACTTGTTTTGGCCTCTGAATACTTTTCAAGAAGCTTCTCCGATGGTTGTAATATTAAAGGAGAAGCAGCCAGGCACAAGTGCATACCTACAGCCCCAGTTACTGTAGTAGTTTCAGAAGCTTGAGGCAGGAATTCAAGGGCAATCTGGGTAACACAGGGCAACCTGTTCTCAAAATATATATGGCAAATATACTGAGCAAGGTGGCCCAGTGGGTAAAGTGCTTTCATTTACTCTATGAAAGTTCCTAACTCTGCAAGTTCCTAACCTGTCTAAGCCTAAACATTCCTGACCAACAAAAGAAGGAAATTAAAAACAAATACTTGTTAGGTTCCCCTGGGAAGCAAATGAAGTAACCATCTGGACATTGCTGTCAGAACGGCCTGGGTTATAATCAAGGCCCTCCACTTAGAAGCTGCATGCATTGAAGCCTCTGCTTCCTAATTTGTTTTAAGTAAGGTTAAAAATAGTTACTTGCTCATACAATCTCTTGGGCAGATTGAATAAGGTGCTCATGAAATTCTCCTAAAACCTTATAACCTGGGGTTTACATGTGTATCATTGTTTATACTCCTTATGACTAGATTTAGACACGGTGACAAACTAAATTCTAACTCTTTGCAAAAGCAACACAAAGTAACCAAAGAGGGCAACAATGGAGAACCAGATGTCTGAATTCAGATCATAGCACATGGGAGGAGCAGTTGGGCTTGGTTCCCATGTAAAATGTCAGAATAAGAACAATTATTTCTAATCCTTTACTGCCCCTTTTCTTTGATAAACATGGTCTATGTATCTGCTATTTCAGCAGTGCCCAGATGATACTGTAAATTCCCTAACAGATCTCATATACTTTGCTTTTTCAAAGAGACACTATGCCAAGACCAAGACAAGCTGCCCCAGAAGCAACCTAAATGAAATTAGCTGCTCTTTGGACCACCACAAAACAGAAAGCTGTAAAATGATGAAATATAAATCAGTGATATAAGATCATCTTAAAAGACTTTCAAAGGCTAGCAGGACCTGCAAGGGGTCTGATGAGAAGACAAGTGACAAGAGAACTTAGGTGAAAGTAACAGTGCTCAACAGAGTTCAAGCAGGTCAGCACTGGCCAGATTTCTCCTGAGGGTGAATGGCAAGGCTTCCCCCATCCCAACGCTGATCCCTCACATCCCAGAATGGTGTTATGAACTTCCATCTCCACTGGGCACCCATCTGCACAAGGTGTGCTTAATGATATACTTGTAGGAAACAGACTGCCATTATGTGAACTTACCCTAAATAAAAGACCAACTATGTATCTCTCTCATAAGGATGCCTTGATAAATTCCTCCAGGTGAGATACCTTCAAAACCCACTACAAACTTTCCATATAAAACATCTCAAGAATAAAATTTTCTGTAAGACAGAGATGACACCTCACTGGATACAAATCCCCAATGTGAGGAAAAGAGGACAGAGCTAGAAAACTGTTTTTTTACTGTTTGCTAAGGCTTCTGCTCTGGAGCAGGTTCTGTGTTAGACTCTGGAGTGCAGCTATCAATGATACTGCCCCCTGCATTCACAAAACTTTCAGACAATAAAAGGAAACAAGTTGTCATATAGTCTTCAGGGGTTGCTAAATATCATGGAGTAATGATCTAGCATTGAGACTCCACAATTGAAATGTACAGAAGCACACAAACATATAGCTTAAGTGTGAAACAATGGCAGATACATATAAGAGTGATCACTTTTATTCATGAAGCATTTCATGATACGCCCTCATTTGTTGTTTGATCCAGTTCTATGGAGCCCTATGATGGATGAAAGAACCTTTAGCATCTTTTTCTCTCCTTACTTTACTAACCAGCCAATCAGGTTTCTACATTCTCAGTTCAAAGTTCACAGTTACTGTATCAGATATCCTTTTATCACCCATTTTTTTTTTTTCCTAGACAGGGTTTCTCTGTGTAGCCCTGGCTGGCCTCGAACTCAGAAATCTGCCTGCTTCTGCCTCCTAAGTGCTTGGATTAAAGGAATGTACCATCACTGCCTGGTGCCAAATTTTTAAAGAAATGCCAGTGACTCACTTGCAGTCAGTCATAAGAAATAGCTACCTCATTTGTAGAATCTGTATCAACAATATGTATCAACCTATATTTAATTTGGTATATTTACATTTGATTTTTCTTCAACCTGAGACAGGAAAATTATGCAAAACTACGTTATTCCATGACTTACAGGCTTCAAAAAAAAAAAATCTTACAATGCTACAATTTTCCCATCATGAAATGTCTCCCAAATTGATCATATAACAATAAACACTGGTTTGCCAATAACTTATTTCACAGATATTTTAATACAGAAGCACATAGTCAATGAAATTAAGACATTTCCTACAAAGTCACTGTACATTTTCCAAATGGATCTTGGAAAGGCTGAGGAAACCCTTCCCAAATCATT
>JADRCD010200346.1:0-17321 GCA_019843815.1 Montemys delectorum | reverse complement strand
AGAAAGAAAGAAAGAAATTAAGAAATTAAGAAAATCAGTCACCCTGGTTGTGTTACTACCTACCCACAATGCATTTCCCATTATCCCGCCCCTTCCTAGGCTGTACTGCTGCTATTATTTTCAGCTTGAGTTCCTTAGGCAACAGTGAGCAAGTAAGTATAAGTGAGCTGAACTGTATACACTGTCGGCATTGAAATCATGCCGTGGACCATGAAGATTCCTTAGAGTAACAAGGAAATGTAATAAAACAAATAAAACTATGCACTGCCCAATAATATGTGTATTCTACGTGAGTGACTACCAGCCTTCCGTGCTGGGCGCCTTTGAACACAGCAAGGATGGAGATGCTGGTTGGATATGAGCTTCGGGGGCACCTGCAAGGACAGCAGTCCTTGTGCTTGAGCCAGTCAGCAGCCGAAATGAACAGAGAATGGCATCCATTCTTACCATTTTACATGCTTCAAAAGTCACCTTTCAATACAGACAGGCTTCATTACTCTTCTCCCAGCCTTCCTGTTAGGTTCCCTTTAATAAAGTTTCTGCAAGATAAACATCATGAATGTCCCATTGTACTCGGGGGGGGGGGGGGGGGAGCTGCCAGCAAACTGCTTGGTTAGCATGAACATTTGGGAGCTACCTGAGCAATCAGCTAAGTGGTTTGAAAAGGCTGCTTCTCCGATTGGAACAGCTTCCATGATTGGATTCGAGAAGCTGTTTTTCTCCTGTTTTATAGCAGTGGTCACAGGATAAGAAGTGAAGCAAGGTGGGTTCGTTTGGTCTAATAGGCAGATACATGAGCTGTGCTCTTCAGATACGTTCAAGGCTTTCCAAATCCTGTTTGAAAGATGACACTTGCTCTAGCCCACTCGAGATGGGAACAACGGCACCTACCTATAGTCTCAACTACTGAGACAGGACCGTCACTGGAGTCCAAAGGTTCAAAGCCAGCCTGGGTAATATAGCCAGTCTCTAAAAATGAAAGCTAAAAGAAAAGTGGGGGGAGGGGAATGAAAACATTCTACATGTCCACTAGAACTTGAGGGAAGACAAACCACTAGGGAGCTGAGGTGTGGTCCCCCTTACATGGAGAGGTCACATACTGTCACCAACATCAAGGAAAAGAAAATGCCTGCCAAAGAAAAGGGCTCATCTCAAATTGCGTTGAAGTTCCCAACATGGCCTCATATCCCTGCTCAGGAAGTAACCAGAAGAAAGCAAGGACTCCACATGACTGAGAGGAATATCCTTGTACACTCCCAAATTTAAAAAAAAAAAAAAACCTGTGATGCACTAATTTGGCCCAGGGAGTGGCACTATTAGGAGGTGTGGCCTTGTTGGAGGAAGTGTTAGGGTGGGCTTTGAGAGACCTCCCTCCTAAATGCCAGGAAGCTAATCTTCTCCTGGCTGCCTGCTGATCAAGATGTAGAACTCTCAGCTCCTTCTCCAGTGCCATGCCTGCCTGGATGCTGCCATGCTTCCTGCCTTGATGATGATAGTGGACTGAGCCTCAGAAGCTATATGCCAGCCCAATTAAATGCTGTCCTTTATAAGAGCTGATACCTTGGTCATGGTATCTTCTAACAAGTAATGGACACCTCCCCAAGGCCTGACCTTCAAGGCTCCCTGAATTATCAAGGCCTCACCAGTGAGTACCTGGCTCTGGCCATAAGGACCCTGCCTGCCTTTAGCTCCTGCTGCTTTTCACACTCCTGGTTATTTAACATTTACCCAGCTAAGGATCCTGCTAAACAGCTGTGTGTCTTCCTCTCCTGAAATACAATCCCTAAGAGCCATACAAATCCTTAGGCTTAGCCAGGATTCACTTTCAGAGGATTCCATGAGCTTTACCCCACATTTGTTTTTTTGATGGGGCCTTGCTATTAAACTTGGGCTTCAAATGGTCCTCCCACCTCAGGTTCCTTGAAATACACCACCAGGCTTGCTCTCATGCTCCACTCTTTCCCATCCAGACAAGCAGTGAACCCTGAGTGCTTTGAAGTTTAGGACTCACTTCCAAGCTCTCCCAGTATTAAAAGACCCATCTTCTGGACACTTAAGCCATACTAGAAAGGAATGGGTTTTCAAATAATAAACCCTTTTGGAACCTATCTCCATCAAGCTCACCTCCTTCTGAGTGCTGATGGTACCAAGGATGGCCTCCCAGAGACAACCAGGGGTTGGCCAAGGCCCCAAGGCGTAATTATCCTTGCTCTAAAACCTTCCAAAGAGGCCAGAACCAACTGCACGTATTTTTTTTCTTAGCTGAGAAGCAGATGTAGAATGCAAACAATTTTCCACTGAATACCTCTGAAACAGATGCAGCTATGTGGTAAACGCTCGCCCTGCCCAGAGCATCCACTGTCAGCACAGACCGATGCATGAACTCTGAGGCTCCTGTCACTCAGCACTTAAGAAAACTTGTAGCCATTTGTAGCCACTCTCCCACTTTAGTCATTAAAAGTGTTGCTTCTCCTATTTCACCATCACCCGTTTTTACAAACTCATTTTATGTAATTAGATGTATTTCAAGTGAACATTTTTTAAGTAAAAACTGATATGTCTATAAAGTACAGACGCAGAACCAGCTTCATAAATTAAGGTAACTCTAAAAGCGAGTGGTTCCATTAAAAGCTGGACTCTCTCAATACATTATGTTAGCAGAGCATAAAAGCTGTTTTAAAATTCATTAATATAATGTGTGTGTGTGTGTATGTGTGTGTGTGTGTGTGTGACATGTGATATGTGAACAGGAGGAGGTATGCAGATGTCACGGCACAGGTGTAAAGGACAGAGGACAATTTTATACAGTTGGTTCTCTCCTTCCACCTTTATGTGGATTTCAGGCTTGCAATGTCTAGCATCTTACAGACTAAGCCATCTTACTAACCCCATTCAAGCTTATTAACACCTACAAAGAGACTTCTCTGGGATAATTTCAAAAACAGAGAATTCATGGAAAAGAATCTGAATGGAAACAGGAGGAAAGACCTCTTTCATCTTTGCAGCCTGAGGGCAGAAAATGGTATCACAGCCACACTTACACCCTAAAGAGATGCCTTCTCCCAAAAGGCCCTCAGATGCCAAGCAGCTGACAAATGACTTTCTTAAATCACCCCAAGATGATTCTGATCCAGTTAGATCAGCTAGAGCCCAACAAGGAAGACTGAGCTGGAAACTCAGGGTTTGGGAAGGTATGTTGGCAAGACACATGATCAGCAAAGTGTTTGCCCTTCAAGAACTCAAGGTCACACCTGAAAGGCAGTGTACATTGGTGTGTCTCCCTGTTGTCCCAATTCGGACTACAAGAGTCTCCCTGTTGTCCCAATTTTCAACTACAAGAGTCTCTGCCACCTTGTAGACAAATCCTTCACTCTGCAGAATGGGACTAAAACAGAAAGCCAAGTATGCAAATCACGAGAGACAAAATATGACAGACCAGTGACTCAGCTGCACAGCGGGCAACAACTAAGCATCAACTTACGCACGTGTAAGTGAGGGTGATCTGCTGAGGGCTGCTCTGAAGAACAAAGATGAGGCACAAATGGAGTACTGGGCAGAGTGGTAGGGACATAGCTGCTGCCTGCCCCATAGTCTATGAAACCTGTTTCCTTTAACACATAAAAACGTTAAGTCATTTACTATTATATCTCACCCATGCTACATGACTAAAACAAAATCCAAACACCTCTGTTCTAAATGTAATCTATCTGTACTTCTTCGCTCACTCTCACCAAACCCTATGAGGTCACCACTGCTATTTCGATTCATAGATGATAATGTTAAGGCACAGAGAGAGATTCTGAAACTTCATAAGAAGGAATACAGGACAGTCGGGACTCCGACATCACTAGTCTGACTTCAAAGCATAAGTTGCTAACAACCTATGCATGAGCCTTTAACATACCATTAGTGAAAGAATTCAGAGGAAGGCTAGAGGGATGGACAGATGGCCCATCAAAGAAAGCCTTGTAAATGCCTGAGGTGTAATCTAAACATCAGGCATATGAAGTTCTACTATAAAATTCTTTGAATTTTGCTGTACATTTAAACTTTTACAGTGCGTAGATGGAGAGATGGCTCAGCAGTTAAGACTATTTGCACTCTTGCAGAGGACCTGAGTTCAGTTCCCAGCACCCACATGGCAGCTCACAGTACACCGTAATTCTAGTTCCAAGAGGTCTGACACTCTTTTCTGGCCTCTTCAGGCACCAGGCACATATTCTGTGCACCATACATGTAGGCAAAACTTTAATATATCAATGAACATACATGCATACGCACATATATACATATATAATACATGCATACATTCATATATATATATGATTTTAAAATGAAATAACTTCTTAGAGTATGACTGACCATTTAAAACAGAAGAGAAATAGTACAAGGGAGTGAAGAGCTCTAAATAAGGAACTGGTCAATGCAGGCTGAAAGGACCTCTCCCAGACACTATCCCTCCCCAACCGTGTCCCAGGTGAACTCTGTAAACACCGAATCGAGTTACAGGGTACCCCATCTGGAGGCCAAGACTAGGAAAAAGAAACAAATGGACTGTCAGACTGGGTCCTCTGCCAGCCAACTGAGGGTAATCCTCTCCCACCACAAGTGTGCGCTGAAATACCAGGCCAAAGGCCTCAAGGGGAACCTGTCTTCTGACACCGTGCACATGCAAGCAGATACCTCTGGCTCGGAAATGGTAAGGAATGCGGGCGCCTAACTGCACCTCCTATCTTTATGCCCTGGCAAGGACCCAAGACAAATTTATGGGCTCCAAGTAACCAGCACCACTGATGAGGACCTGTTCTTAAAAGCCTGGCAGGCACTGGGACGGAGGAAAGGGCAGACGGGGCCTCACCCAGATGAGGTTGCAAAAGTAAGGGGAGGAGGGGAAGAGGTAAGTCTCCAGCATCACCCTGCCATGGAGGAGGTGAGGAGGTGAGCCTCCAGTGTCACCCTGCCATAGAGAGAATCCAGGCACGCTCTTAACGAAGATGAGCAGTGTTTCTTAGGCACATCCCTGGGGTAAGTGTTCCCCAGACTGGGACAAGGTAAGACATTTGAAGCCACTCCTAGGCTGAGCTGAGGGTCAGGAAGAAATGAGGATTAGAACAGTAAAAATAGAGAAAACAAGGGAATGGAGCTTTAAGTGCGTCAGTGAACAGTTAGTAAAAATAAAAGGCGGGGCATGTTTCTCAAAGGGCAATTTGGCAGAACCTACTACAGACCTAAAGAGTGCCTACCTTTTGAACCAGCAACTCCACTGCTAGGATTTTATTTTATAAACAGCATCATTGTGCAGAATGATACGAATGTAAGGGTATAGCATCATCAGAGCATTGTTTGCAAAACCAAAAGACTGGTAGGAAGGGGTGCTCATCAGTGGAGAACTGGTTAAGTGCATTCTGTACAAGCACTGAGACTGGGTAAAGGCCAAATCATCAGAGTGAACACATTTAAACACCTGCCAGTCTTGCAGAGGACTCTGGCACCCAATAGTGGCTCTCAGTAGCCTCCATTCCAGGAGATCTAGATCTCTTCCTCTTCTGCCCTTCACAGGCACCAGGCATGCAGGAGGGAATGAAAAAAAAAAAATCACACATGCACATGATTTTAGAACACAGGAAGCTGGGGCCGGAGAGATGGCTCAGCAGTTAAGAGCACTGATTGCTCTTCCAGAGGTCCTGAGTTCAATTCCCAGCAACCATATAGTGGCTCACAACCATCTGTAATGGGATCAGATGCCCTCCTCTAGTGTGTCTGAAGAGAGTAACAATGTACTCACATACATAAAATAAATAAATCTTTAAAAAAACACACACACAGGAAGCACATTTTTATGTTATGTGCATACATATTATTCTGCATATTTTACACTTAACTGAAGGAAGAGACGGACCCATTCTTGGATGTGGCTGAACAATCCCCAGAACAAGGAACAGCTGCAGGGGTCCCACAGGAGAACTAGTTAAGTTGGGAAGTTAAGAGTCTTCTCATCATGTCCTCTTTGAATTCTTTTACCGTACACATAAAGTCCTACCAAAAACACGCAGTAAACATAACTGCATGGTTTTCTAACCCAGACTACCTGCACTGATGCACTCACAGCAGTGTGGGGCTTATGTGGAATTTACCCATGGTGCCTTGGTGAATGTGCCAGGATGAACTGCTTCCCAGGTGATGGACATTCTTGAGGAGACCTTAGATGTACAGCAGATAGGAAGCTATACATTAGTATAGCCAATTTCACATGAGGTGTAACTGAGAGGAATGGGTAAGTAATCTGTTGTCTGAGGGTCACATAACACAAGGCTGAACCCTAACTCAAAATAATTAGATAAAGGAGGCAAGTACTGAGGGCCTTCCCAGAACCCAAGCCAATGACCACATCTGGTCTCAAGCAACATGATTCCTTGCCTCTCACTGTCTATTAGCTTTTTCCCCATGCTGAGAAGCGTGGCACTCACCCTTCCTGATCATTATGGATATTTTGTTGGGAGCAAAGGTTTTCTAAAGTTAGGAATTATTGACTTCATGGTCTATGATGTGGAAGATTGTCCTAGGTACTACAGCATGCCTACCAACATCTCTGGCCTCTACTTCCCCTCATCCCAGTAGGGACAACCAAAACCATCTCTAGACATTACAGATGCCAGGTATTAACAACAGGTGCTGACTTAGGAAGATTAAAACTGATTTCTCGGTTTACACTGTAGTACCAAGAAAGGACTTGGACTGACATTTAGCTTGGTGTTCAAACTTTCCTGTTCACAGCCTCAGTAGAATCTCATCTCCAGCCTATGAAACTGCAACTACAAGCTACCACCTTGTTGCTCCAGGCCTTGTAGGCAGTTTGTTACATAGCATTCCTTCCAAAGAGCTGCCCAGTGCACTCAGTCTCTATGATTATTCATGGTTCCCCCAACAACAGAGTAATCAAAGAATAATATTACAGTATGTTTTTGGGATTACCTATATTCTACAATTACAAAAGGTCAGCTGTCATCTAAAGATAAAGACACAGAATGTGAATGTTCATGAATTACTTATCAGACTCAATAGACTACAGAGCAAAATCATAGTTATGAAGAAGCAACAAAATAATATTATGGTTGGGGGTTACCACAACATGAGGAACTGTATTAAAGAGTTGCAGGATTAGCAAGGTTAAGAACCACTGCTCCAAGAGCCTTTCTTAAGGGTCGGCTCTATGGCTTGTGGCCTTGAGTGGAGTTTTGCATTCAGAAAACACATGCTGTGCCTCTCTAACTCAGTATCCTACTAAAGATCATCTTATTTAAAGAGAAACCAGTATTGTGTTTCAGAAGAATGTTGTTCTCCTCTCCTAAATTTCTGGGGGGATGGGAGGGGAGCTAGGGCGGACGGCAGTAAGCAAGCCAACCATTCCACTGTTGAAGACCTTCTCCCAGAGAGGCAGCAGAGGCAGCACCCAACTCCAGTATGTGTTTTTCACAAAATCCAAAAGAATCAAAGGTGAACAATCAGAGAGCACAGGAGAGCTCTGCCAACTGCGGCAGCGAAACCAGGCACATCTCCTCTGGCCAGAGAGGAAGTTTGATGCATCTTGACTTCCTGTAGTCCTGCATGGTATATTTCCTTGTCCTTCAGACCAAGGACCATAGAGTGAGAATAGTTGAGGCATTCCCTTTCTTCCATTTAATTAGTTGGTGTTCACATGATGGACGTGTACTTGGTAGAGGTGCCTTTATCCACTGAGCTATCTCACCAGCAGAGGAACAAACTTCCTCCCCTACCCAAATTCAATATAGCTTTCTCTTGGGCACAGTCAGCTATCATTCCATACTCCAGCATATCCCATCCAGCAGAGGAGAATTCAAGGCAAAGGGGAAAAGACCTAGCGAGGGGAGAAGAAGGAAACCAAAGAGATGAGATTGTGTGTTAATGAGTTTAGTCATTCTCACATGCTTGAACACTTGGGCCTCTAGCTAGAGGCTCTGCTCTGAAAACCTGTGGAATCTTTAGGACATGCAGCCTGGCTGGAGGAAAGGAGTTGCTGGGGGCATGTCCTTGGGGAGTCTGTTAGCCCTCCTTCCAGTCAGGCATTCTCTATGCATTCCTGGTCCATATGAAGTCTCTGGCTACATGATACACCACTACAGAGCCATCCACACCATAAGAGACTATATATCCTCTCAGAGTATGAGTCTAGGTACTATGTCAAATGTTTTGTCACAACAAGAATAGTACCTAGCCCATGATACTGGGGGGTGAAGGGACGGAGACTTGGAGGCTCTCACAGGCCCACTCCTCCAACAGAGAAGCTTAAAGAATCTCTAACTGCCAGCTTCCACATTAAAGCAGTTCCTGCCCCACTTCAAAATCCTGATGGAATCATAACACAACAGAAGAAAAGAAAACACACATTGCAGCAAAGAAAGCCATGGGAGAAGTAGACAGAGCTACGCTTGCCCATTCACACCATTAACAGCTGTTGAAAAGATGCTAACACCAATATATAATAACCTTCGCTGCTTAACTAGTATACCTGTGACAGTCCTACCCATTTCCAGATGTGAATACCAAATCGTCCCAGACATAACATACTCTTCATTTAATTTATAAATGTATTACTAGGTAGTTCTATTAACGTCCTTTCTGACATGTGACCCTGTCCTGGACAATACACTGTATAATCTTTACCAGGCTGGAACTACTGTGTTCAACAACTTTCATTCACAATTTGCATTCAGTTTGAAATCTTGGACATTCTTGCTAAAGTCAGGAGCTAAAGAAAACATGTTAATTTTGAGGATGATAAGGAAGAAAAACAGATGAGAGAAACAGTACTTAGAGCAACCCAGATTCCAACTATGGCTGATAAACATTTACTAATATACGCACATACTGGCAGGATCCTTCGAGTAGCACCATCACGTGTTAGCAGTACTTTACATATAGAAAAGTAACTTCCAATGGTGATATGAACTTGACTGATGTCACACATCCAGCAAAGGGTAGTGCTCAGAGGCCTACATTAAAACTGATCTCCAACATGTAATTTTCTATTCTGTCAATAGCCTGTCTGTGAGTTCTACCCATGTAGATTAAAGTGACTACATCTGATTTTTAGACTTTGCAATAATTAATTGCTCTAAATCTTAGTTTTATTAAGCAAAACCCACATGTAGTAGTTATACCACTTTGAGAAGATGAAGACAAGGAATACATATGAATGGTTTAGCCCCAAATTCAGCATACTGAAATCACTCTGTCAGCATTAGAACTTACTTGCTTAGCTTGTCTCAATTTCCTCCCTAAATTCTTATTTTCAGAACAATTCGTATAATCAGAATAACATGTAAACAATGAGGATAATTAATCCAACTAAAGGATGACATAACATAAAAAAGGATGTCATAAAATACACACTGGCTCACTTCATTTGATCTAAAATTCATTTTGGTTTGTATTAAATACGGCTTAAAGAAATGTTGACAGTTCCCTGTTAAGAATTAGTATAAAGAATGCTATAAGGGAAAGATACACAAAAGGGAAAACATTAAGTCACTTTTAAAGTGTTAATACTAGGGAAAGGATAGACTGGCTCTATCAGCAGAAAGTCCCTCTCACCTTGAGAACATAGAACCCAGAGCACATCTTCTTACACCCTGCTGAGCAAGACCAGTTGCAGAAACAGCAGACCCCCAAACAACAACTGAAATCATGGAACAACAGAAGCAGGTAGAGAAGGGAAGATCAGTTAGGCAATCTATGTTTGTAATGGTTATTTATTGCTGTGTAACAAATGAGTCTCGTTTTGCTAGTTTCAAGTAACCAATATTTATTTTCTAATGGTGTTTATGAGTCAGGAATCCAACAGTGGCTTTGGCTGGCTGACTGTGCTTCAGTTTCACATCTTTGCAGTGAGCAGAGAGCCATAGTGACTACCCACAGCTCTCCAGAAGTAGCTGTAAACAGCAGGACACCTGAGTCTCTCACTCCGTGGGCCATTCATCACGTAGCTTCCCTACAGGGCAGAGGATCCAAGAGAGAAGGAAAGAGAAAAAAATGTCTAGGACAAAAGGATTAATCTTGCAAATGGCAGGCCACAGATATGCTACTGAGCACGCCAACCAACCCTGGCACACTTTGGATCCCAAACACTAGACAACAGTCAATTGGGGGAAATCTTGGCTGACTTCAGAGTTACAGATCCTCATAAACTCTTTATTCCTGGTTCTGAAGTGACAAACCCACTAGGCATGAGAGTCAGGATCATTTTGCATATAGTTGCATCAGCTTATACAAGTCATTCATGATATGCACCAAAGTTTAGAAAGGAAGTATCTATTTAAAAGTCAGCAATTACCCATGAAAAAAATGTCAGCTTGAATTTTCTGCCTCACCCAAAAGCAACTGAAATGTTCTTGCTGTCCGACTTGCAACTCTTGGCAAGAGTAGTTTTCATCCTGAAAACTCAGAACTTGACTCAGCAATTATTGTAGTACCCGGAGACCAATTTCTAAAAATCTTCTTTATGAAGCATAGCTAGACATAAAAGAGAGGCAAGGCCCCCAAAACAGCCTTGTCACTTCTAACCCTTCCCAGAACACCATACTTTATATAAGACATGATCAGGTTAGAGAACACACCCTTCCAGGATGCCCTAAAACATCTGAATCCACGTCAGTTGTTACATCACAAAAAAAAAAAAAAAAAGTCATATCTCAGTCTGTAACCAAATGTCACTCAGACTTGGACTAAAGTTATGTCTTAAATAGCAAATGTGGACTGTCTGGAGCCTGAGATCTTCTCTCGCAGTACTAACCTTTGGCCTCATTATTTGGCATGAATTCTTTCCTTATTTAAGATGTTTCCAGAGAAGTGTGTGTGTGTGTGTGTGTGTGTGTGTGTGTGTGTGTGTGTGTGTTTTCAAGTGGATACAACTCTGGAAACTATTCCTCAGTTTTTAGACACCTTGCTTTTCCAGACAGGGTTTCTTAGTTGGCCTGGAACTTACCAGGTGTGAGGAGCTAGCCAGTGAGCTATAAGGAATTACTACAGGAATTCTCAATCACTGAGTTTCAACTCCTTGCAACCACTTTGGGGGTCAAATGACCCTTTCACAAGGGGTCACCTAAGAACATCAGAAAACACAGACATTTACATTACAATTCATAACAGTGGCAAAATTACAGTTATGAAGTAGCAAAAAAAAATAAGTGTATGGGGGGGGGGGGGGCCCCCCGCAACATGAGGAACCGTTTTCAAGGGTCATGACATTAGGAAGGTTGAGAAGTGCTGCTCTAACAGTGTCCACCCTCTAAGCCCTGGGAATACAAACAAATGTCACCACTGCAGACTTGTGTTGCGACTGCTGCGGAATTTATTTTAGGTTGCTCTCTTCCTGAGATGGGAATCTCAGTACACAGCCTTGGCTAGCCATGACCTCATAAACTCCTACCTCTTCCTAAGTGTTGGGGTTACATAAGTGTACCACCAAGTCCACCCCACTTCCCACCCTCTATGTGGTTTGGGGCCACCAACACGGGTTCTCAGACTCACACAGCAAGCACCTAATGAGCCAAACTAACTCCCTAGCCCCAACATGTAGTGACAGAAAGTATTTCGAGCTATATTTCTCTTCTGAGAATTAAGAGGAAACACATGCCAGGCTGAACTCCACTGTCAGTAAATGACAGAAAGTCCCAAAGGACACTCTTTACTGCGGCTGCCTCGCAGCCTGGAATCTTCAGATTTGCCCTTTCTCGATGTTTCATCGAAGTTCCAAGTGCTAAGAAGCCAGGGGTTTGGTGGCCTCAAACTTTCTGTCCCAGTTGTGACTGCTGACACTTTCCCACAGCCAGACGTTACATAATACTGTAGGAGCTACTAAGTCTTAAGACAGTTACAAATAAAACAAGCCATCACAAATACTTTAAGTGATGTAATTTTCTATTCTGTCAATAGCCAGTCTGTGAGTTCTACCCCTGTAGATTCAAGCGACTGCATCTGTGTCCAATATACAGATTTCCTTTCTTGTCATTACTCTCTAAACAATAAGGCTTCACAATTAACCCCTTACCATGCACACTCTTTAGGTATTATGGGCAGCCTAGAGAAAGACTTTATAAAGTATATAGGGCAGGTTGCATATGGCTACATGCAAATAACACACCAGTGTATTTAAAGGACTTGGGTATCTGCAGGTTTGGATATCTTTGGGGTCCCCAAACCAACCTTCCACAGATAGTGAGAGGAAGACACATCTTTAAAGACTTTTTGCCATTTGGGGGGATGCGGCCAGACATGCCATAGTATACTGTGAAAGTCAGAGAACAACTTACCAGGCTTGGTTCTCTCTTTATACCATGAAGGTTCCAGGGATCCAACTCAGGTCATCGGGATTGTCAGGAAGCACCTTTATCTGCTAGCCCCATTTTTATATATTTAAAAAAATATAATTTTAAACACTAGCAGATAGCAATTATATAAAATTTATCTTAATGCCCTTCTAACTAGTGAATTTTAATGGAAGATTTTTTTTAAAAGGTTTGAATTTCATTCTATAATTTATTACTATTATACTTGACTTTATTTGAACCAGAGCAAAAATCAATCAAACCACACAGCACAGAGAAGCAGAAGGGACCCGGGAAGCCCTGTGGTAGGCTGCAAAGTTTAACAGCTGGCCCTAATTCACACTTCATTCTTCACATTAATTCACACTGCATACTTCACACTTGGCTTTCTTCAAAAGATGCAACAGGTAGCAGGAGCCCTCAGCTGACATCTTCCATCACAGTGGGACAATCATGGGCATTTTCAAACACAAGCCATTAAACTATTTCAAGTTAACAAGAAATGGAGACCATCCCAGCATGCAATCTGCTAACTCTAATTCCAGGAGATCAATACTTCACTTAAGGCACTTAACCCTGGGCCTTTTTGAATGGCGGTCAGTGCTGGCCTGTAAAGGGTGATGACTTTACAAGGCTTCTCTCCATTCAATCTGTGCTTGGGGCATCTCAGCATTGAAAAGGAGAGCAGACACTATCACGGACTGACTCTGCCGCCTTGCCACATTTCTAGCGGCAGACTTGGAAAGTGGTCAGTATGATCAAGTCTACTTCCACCTTTAACTACCAGCAGGGCATACACTCCGTTCACAGTGGGTCATGCTGCTGCTCGGGGACAACCCAGAAGCCTTATTTAAAACAAAAACAAGAGCTGGAGAGATGGCTCAGTGGCTAAGAGCACTGATTGCTCTTCCAGAGGTCCTGAGTTCAATTCCCAGCAACCACATGGTGGCTCACAATCATCTATAATGGGATCGGATGCCCTTTTCTGGTGGGTCTGAAGAGAGCAACGGTGTACTCATATACATAAAATAAATAAATAAATAAATTTTAAAAACAAAATAAAAACAAAAAAATGAAAAAACAAGCTGGTCTCCATGGCAGTTAAAGCCTCACATGACCTCTCTGTCTTCTTTCTGCTATCTTTTATTTGTGTCCCCTTGCTATGACTGATGGGCAAGGCTTCCCAAGTTTATGAATACTTGGTCCCCAGCAGCTGGCAGCACTGTCTGGAGCAGTTCTAAAGCCTTTGGAAGCAGAGCCTAGCTGAACAAAGTAGGGCATGTAGGTACAGTGGACTAGAGGTTTATACCATCTCGGGTTCCAATCCAGCTCTGTCTCTGTCTCTAAGTTCATGGCCATGTGGTGAAGATGCCATCACACTCCCTACCACCAGCGAGCCACTCCAGCCAGCCTTGCCCACCATGACGGGATGCTCTGAAACCATTCACCAAAAGGAGCCCTTGTTCACTCAGCTTCATCCTGTCAGACATGTTGGTCACAGCAATGGGAAAAGGAATCCGCATTTGAGCCTCAATCACCTGCTTCTCTTTGTCAAGCTCCGGTATTTCTGGGAACCACGGCTCTGTTTTCTCTGAGTGCCCTCTGTCAGCAGCACCCTGAGGCCCAGCCCTATCTCAAGTCAGGCCTCTCTGAGCAGCAGATCTGAGACTGCACCACCATGATGATCCTGATCCCTCTCTGCTGGCTGTTAATTTTGTTCACCTTTGTTCAGCAGTGTGCCTGTTACTTGCCATATGTGCACACACATAAAAAGTAAACCTATAAAAAAAAAAATAGGGTATAAAAACTGAGGCTTACCCTATATGGAAAAACTGCTTAAGCTCCAGGTTCCATTCTAAGAACTTTGGTTCTCAGAATTGTATGAGGCGAGGGAATATGCTTGCTACAAATCGAAAGCACAAAGAGGCTAATTTACTCAAGACACACAGCTTCTAAGTAGTTAGTTTAGACCTAAATGTACGCTCTTTTGGGGGTGGGGTTAGAGTAATATGTTGATGCGTGTCCAGGTACAATGTACCTGAAGCTACAAGTGCACATGGTATGTGCCTGTGTGTGGAGACCAATAGTCAACCTTGGTTGTCATTTCTCGGGATGCTGTCATTCTTGTATTCTGCTAAGTTAGCTGGCCAATAAACCCCTAAGGAACTCCCTACCCGTGCCTCCCCAGTGCTAGGATTACAAGTACCTGCTACTCCATCTGGCTATCCCACATAAGTTCTGGGGTTCAAATCCAGGTCCTCAGAGTTGTACAGCAAACACTTTATTGACTGAGTTATCTCTCTCCCCGGCCCCATGATCTTAACTCGGGACAGCCTGGCACCTCCCCAGGAAAGCAGCAACTCTCTCTGTCCTGCTCACTGAAGGTGCTCTTACAGCCTAGCATGCTAGGAAGAGAGCACTGCAGAAGGCTGACTCAACTCTTGCCCTAAATGGTTTTCTGGCTCTGATCCCACCCAGATGATCACTTAATCATGGCTCCTACAGCCAATCCCACTGTTGACTCTACCTCCATCACAATCACAGGAACCATCAGAATCATAGCGCATCGGTGACTCAGCTCACGGTGTCTTCATTCACAAGCAACGGCTTTAAGGACCCGAACAGCAGCATTGCCCTTTCTCGACAAGCTTAAATATCTACCCTATTTACTCTTCTTTCTTAAGTCCAGGAGCTAGGCAGGGACCAACTTAGAATAGAGTCAAGGCTTGTTTGTTTTGTTTTGTTTTGTTTTGTTTTTTATCACAGCTAAACACAGAAATATCAAGATCTCTGGAAAAAAATGCAGGGTGTGGTGGCACACGCCTCTAATGGCAACACTGGAGAGGCAGAGGCAAATGGGTCTCTGGGAGTCTAAGGCTAATCTGGTGTACATATCAAGTTCCAGGCCAGCCAAGGCTAAATAGTGAGACCCTGACTCAAAAAGTCAAAGCAAGTAAACAAATGGAAAAATGTGAATTAGGAATTAAACATAAAATCCAGTCCATTTTTCTTACAGTTATTTGTCAAACGAAGCACAGCTTCAACCTAGCACCCTCCCACTCACCACCACCCCCCCACCCCGAGCATGGACACACACTCAGATAATAATATTTATATCTTTAATAAATCACATTCCCAGGCCGGGAAGGAACCTGTTGCTTAATCGAAAAGCTGTCCAACAAAAACCATCCTAGCAGCTAGATTCCATTTCCTTCAGGAGCAGTTGGCTGGGGCTCTCAGGGACATGTGGTTTCTGCTATTCTTACTCTTCAGGGTGGTGCTATTTTTCCTCTAAGCACCGTAGCCCAGCAACCCCAAGGAAACCTGATTAACTTCCTCAGGGATGTGCTTGTAAAACTCAGCTCTTGTGGCTTCGGGGAATCTAAATGGCTTCGCTCTCCCTTCATAAAAACCTTTAAAGTGCTCACAGAGGATTAGCAAACACCGGAACTTTCTTCTGATTTCCCTATTCTTCGTTCTGTTTTTGAAATGTGGGTCAAGAGTAGGCATTATGCCTCACCTCTTCAAAGAACTGCTTCATTAGTAAACCCGATAGCTGGCGTCCAGGGGGTCCCGATATGAACAGCCATACAGGCTGTGTCAGCTGATGAGACCAAAGCACGGAACCATTCTAACTCCAAATAGATGCTGAAAAGTAGCTCACACCACAGCTGTAACTGCAGAGAGGAGTCCTTCTGAACATACAGGAAGCAGCAGCTAAGCATTGGGTCATGGCAAACTGGTCACTATTCCTGGCAATGATAAGCCGGAAGTTCTCATATGGCATGTCTCTTAGCAACTGATGGCCCTGGATATCAGGGGGAAAAGTGAGGCAGGGGAGTATGAGGGCAGGGCCAGACATAACTTACTCAGGACTCTGGTACACTGTGTGTGGGCCTTATCATTAATCGTTATTTTTAAAAGGAGTACACTGGAGCTAGGGATGCAGTTCAGTGGAAGAGCACATGCTTAGAGGATGTGAGGTTCTGAGTTTTACCCTCAGCACCCAAAACTATAAAATAAAAAGCAATGCATTTGGATATAATAAATTGATGAGGTTTCAGTCCCTCTTAAGTTCTGTCACTCGGGCAAGTGTCTCATCCAGTCCCTACTCCAGCTGAGTACTTTTTTTAACATATGAAGCTTCTTGTGCCAGGCGTCACACCATTCAATTTACATATCTGTTAGTCATTTGAAGCCATTCTTGTAACTACCCGGAGAGGTGGGCACCACAGCTCTCTCCACTCCCTCGGGATACTCCAGTGTAGCACAAGCCACATGGCACATATGGCATCACCTGCCCAACAGAACACACCTGGAAGGGCGGAAAGCTGAAGCTCTTCCTCACGGCACTCACCACAAGGGACCCAGGGCTTCATCTGTCAACCCCAGGCAAGCAGGCTTAAAATCTCTGACTCCATCGCCTCTCTTCACTTTAGATGATAAAAGTAATCACAGTATCCTCAAAGTACCAGCCCCCAAATAGCTTGAAGGACAGAGACTCGATATAAGCTAAATATAAGTAATGGAACTCCATCCTTAGAACATTTAACAAGAACACTCCTATGACTCGTCAACATTTCAAATATGATGAATGCATTCAGAAGAAAATAGTCTCACCTTCCCATCTAAGCCAGAGCAAGTCACTGAGGTTCCCTGAAGATGTGCCCAGGGTGAGAGGACCAGGGCTGTCCGAGTTTGCACTTGAGAGTATCAGTGCAAGAGCTAGTTTTGGGAGTGGTTGGCTTGCTCAATCCCTTTACCTAATGATATGCTTCTGCTAGTCACACTTAGAGATTCACCCTGGGTCAGATCCAAGAGACAAATTCATCTAAGGATACAATTAGGATGGGTGGTAGCCCTGACTGGCCTTGCACTTGCTACAGATACCAGACTTGTTTCCAACTTACAGCTATCCTCCTGTGTCAGCAGCCTCATCATCACAGGCGTGGGATACCGTACCAAACACATGGATCT
>JADRCD010200345.1:0-28510 GCA_019843815.1 Montemys delectorum | reverse complement strand
ATAAGGGTTGAGGCTTAATAGTGATGTGTTTGTGTGTCAAGTTGACAAGGGGTCAATTGTACTGGCTAGTTTTGTGTGTCAACTTGACACAGGCTGGAGTTATCACAGAGAAGTGAACTTCAGTTGGGGAAATGCCTCCATGAGATCCAGCTGTGGGGCATTTTCTCAATTAGTGATCAAGGGGGGAGGGCCCCTTGTGGGTGGTGCCATCTCTGGGCTGGAAGTCTTGAGTTCTATAAGAGAGTGGGCTGAGCAAGCCAGGAGAAGCAAGCCAGCAAAGAACATCTCTCCATGGCTTCTGTGTCAGCTCCTGCTTCCTGACCTGCTTGAGTTCTAGTCCTGACTTCCTCTGGTGATCAACAGCCATGTGGAAGTAAGCTGAATAAACCCTTTCCTCCCCAACTTGCTTTTTGGTCATGATGTTTGTGCAGGAATAGAAACCCTGACTAAGACACTTGCTAAGCTGTTTTTGAGAGTTAGTAAGCAGACAGCTGTCCTACACACCTCTCTTACTGAATCGAGGCTGAATCTCTGGAAGAGATTGGTTTTCTCCTTTAGGTGTGTATATGGTATATCCATGATGTGGGTACACTTGGTGCTGCAGATACATGTGGAGGCCAGAGGAGGATGTCAAGTTATCTTCCTCAGTCATTCTCCTCCTTATTTTGTGAGACAAGACCTCTCCTCTGAATCCAGAGTTTGCTGTTTTGATTGGCCTGGCTAGCCAGTGAGGCCCAGGAACCTGGCCCCTCAGCAGAGAGGGCAGAGACGTAGTCATGACCAGTTACTTAGGGAGGTGCTGGGCATATGAGCTCAAGTCTTCATTTGTACGCAGCAAACACTTTACCCAGAGAGTCGCCTTCCTCTCCCCGGAGTCTCCTTTGTAACAAGCACTTGTCTCAGAATTTTGAAAATACAATTAAGTTTCTAAGACAAGTGCATTTTTAGAAAGGAAATTGTCTGGGTGGGCCTGATTTCATCAGGTACTCCTTTATAGGGGACTTGATCCATCCAGAGCAAAAGAGAGACCAAGAAGGAGACGGGAAGTCTCACATCTGGCTTTGAAGATGGAGGGGAAGAGATCCCCATGGCCTCGGGCAGAGGGGAGCAGCCCCTGGCTCACAGAATGTGTCCCCTGTCCTAGAATGCCAAGGAACTTTTCAACTCTGTCATAACCACTAAGGCATCAGGTAAGATAGTGGCCTGGGACACAGGTGAACTGGAACTTGCCATCTCATGCCCAACTTCTGACCTCTCTGAGTCTGCCAATACAGAAATCTGAAGCCCCCAACTCTGCTGGTTCCTTACAGCAACCATAGAATACAACATCACAAAGGGCCAACTGCCATCTGTTAAATATTTATTTATTGATGTTAAGTCCACATTACAATAGCACAACAATCCAAAGTATGTTACTACTCTCTTTTTTTTTTTTTTTGGTTTTGTTTCTGTTTCTGTTTCTTGTTTTCATAAATACAACATAAAAGGTGGCAAAAGAATGCGAGTTAATCCCAAGCCCGGCAAATTAGGAAAAAAAAATCACATTCAGAAAAATTTGGCAGTTATGATATGATATAGCCTGCAATTTTACAACAGAGATAGGTGAGACCCTGCATGGCAATTTAAATCCCCACTTTAGCAATGTGTATGTGGTCAAAGAAGCTTGCACCACAGTGCACAGGACGTCTGCCACCCGGTGTTCAAGCCTGCTAAAGCTTGTTTGGTTGGTGTTCTTACAAAAGTAGAAAGCTGCACAACGTGAAGCAGTAATACAAAATACTCGGGGTGGTTACAGATATAAAATTGTTTTAAGAAGTACTATGTATGAATTGAGTAACTGAGCTAAGAAAGTTCAACACCTTTATAAATAATGAACAATAGATATGTTTTGCATGAGGAACAAACACAGTGTTTTCTTTTCATAGCAAAGTACCTTTAAAGTCTCATGGTTGATACTATCAGGCCAAATTATTTTCTCTCACTTTCAAAAAAAAAAAAAAAAAATTGGTTCCGACTTAAAGTCCTCAAGTCTGGTCAGAATCAACTCAGTTTAGCTGATGCGGAATCGTGCATTCAGATAGCAGTCTTTGCAGCTGGCCTCACAGATGCTCGGAGCCTGGGACCCTCCCAAGGCTAGGTTCCATGGAGCCGGGGCTGTGACGGGAACTAGTAACTTCCACTCAGCACCTAGCTCTAGTGCCCACGGAAAAGAAGTTCACTGTCGCACCCGCTTGTTCTTGCCTCTCAAGTCTCCTTTTCCCTCTGGCAGACTAGACCCTTCCGGCTACTTCTCACATGCCACCCCTACTACCTCCACCATATCCAACTTGCTCTACACACTAACATCATCAACTACGACACACTTCAGCTACATGGAAGTCTCTACCACACATGCGCTCCACACTTCCCGGAGTCCCCCTAGAGTCCTTGACTGGTTAACGGCAGTGTTTTCCGCACCTATGTGTTCAAGGTTTAGAGGAAAACCAAAGAAGAGCCTGGCCTGGGCCTGATGCTTCCGTCTAAATGGATATGAGATCCCCATGTGGGTAGCAATTCCTTCCTTCAATCTTTCTGTGCCTCCCAAACCTGCCTCCTCCAAATGCTACGTGCCTTGGTCATGGTTTGGATGCCTCTTGTGGAATGGACTGTAATAGACGTCTGCTTTCTCCAGAACCCTTTCTTAAGTTTAAGGTAATCTTTTATTCAACACAGGCTATAAGTGAGCTTCCTGGGAAGGGAACAAGGACAACTCCTGATGTGAACGGAATTTAAGGCAAGGAGCTCCCTCCTTCCGTCCGATGTAGCATAAGCAGTCTGCAGGGACGAGGCACGCCCTCGGATGTCTCCACCCTGCTCCCTCTCATCCCTCCATATTGCACGTGGTTTACTGGGGCCATCTGTAGACGCTGCACTCAGGAAGTCACTGTGTCTGTCAAACATTCACACTGCCATGCTATAGCACCTATAGCTGGTATTTAAAGGCACTTGTAGATAACATAAATTGTGGTTACCTTGGAACGGTTGGTTTCTTTTAGCATCTTGGCATTTCAGACCGTTTTAATCACAGCAGTTCCAAAAGTCTTAACTTGGACAATAAATGTGAATTTTCTGTGCAATGTGTACATTTCTATAAGCATCCCCTACTTAGACTCTCTATTAAGTAAGAAAAATATGATTTTGGCGTTTTTTTTTGTTTTTTGTTTTGTTTTTGTTTTTTTTTTTTTTTAAATTTCTTAAGTTGAAAGTATACTTCTGCCTTTCACATAATGTGACAGAGGGGTAGGCTGGTCGAAGCAAGGGCGTTCAGTTTTCAGCTTCAGCAAGGGCGGCGCAGATCACAGGTCTTCACTCTCTACCAAGCCGCTGTTGAGTGTCAGGTGAGATGGGCTGGCTTCAGGTTGGAAAGCAGCCTTGATGTCTAGTCCCTGGTCCGAAAGTGCTGCGTAGCGACTGGCCGAGGGCCGTACTTTTTTTGGCTTGGTGGTCTGTGGCTGCTGATGCCACTGGGCTACAGAGGAAGACAGCAAATGAAGGTTTTTAGCACAGATATGCTTGGAAATCCCTTAGAGGCCTAAGTAAATACAGATTGTCTTTTGGACAGAGCCTGCTGGCTTATACCCCTAATCTCAGCACTTGGGAGGCTGAGGCAGAGTTCGTTTAAGGTCAGCTTGGGTTGCACAGTGAGTTATAGGCCAGTCTGAGTTGCAGAGCAATAACCAGTCTCTAAAAACAAAAAAAGGCACACACACAAAACCGTCTTTTGATATATATCAGGTATATACAATTTTTAAAAATTTCATTTTTTATATATGTGAGTGTTTTGCCTGCATGTATGCATGCATGTGCACTGAGCATGTTCCTGGTGACTCTGTGTGTGTGTGTGTGTGTGTATGTTTTGCCTATATGTGTATGCACTGAGTATGTTCTTGGTGCCTGGGAAGCCAGGAGAAGGTCCCAGATTGCTCTAGTATTGTCCAAACAGCTAAGAGTTGCCTGCCATGTGGGAGCTGGGAGCTGAGTCTTCCGCGAGAACGGGAAGTGCTCTTAACTGCTGAGCTAGATCTACAGTGTCCCACATATGTATCTCTGTGTAAGAATGGACAGCCATGGTAGAGATGCAGATAATGTAGAGGCACTTCTGCATTTTACTTACAGGTATCCCAAGTCACTGTCTGTGTGTGCCCGTGGGACTGTGAAGCCATGCAACACAGAAAGAGTTGTTCTTCTAGTAACTGCAGATTGGAAAGTCTCAAAACAGTTGATAAGCTTCCTATATCTGACCTAGCTTTCTTCCTTTTTCTCTAATAATAATCATAGTTAGGAAGTCTAGATAGATTTTAACATTAATAAACAGAAGAAAAGTCAGGCAGTGGTGCATGCCTTTAATTCCAGCACTTGGGAGGCAGAAGCAGGCAGATTTCTAAGTTTGAGGCCAGCCTGGTCTACAGAGTGAGTTCCAGGACAGTCAGGGCTATACAGAGAAACCCTGTCTCGAAAAACCAAAATAAATAAACAAATACATAAGTAAATAAATAAATCTAAACAGAAGAGAACCAGACATCTGAGAAGGTTTCAAAAGACCATTACTTTCTCAAGCAGAGGAAAAATTTGGAATTAAAAAAAATTTTTTTTCTAGTGGTTTTTCTTATATCAATGGATCATATAATTCTGCTGTAGTCTCGAAACTGAGTTGGTAGTTTTGTTTTTTTGTTTTTTGTTTTTTTAACTTAGGATGCATGTATACAAACACACAAACCCACATTCAAGAATCTACTGCCGAGAGCTACTTCAGCTACATTAATGAGGAGAGCACTTAGCTATGTAAGTATACATTCCAGAGTCGAGGTACACATGCTAAGACTACACCAGGACGCGGGGAGGATTATGATTCAGGAAGAAATGGTTAGAGACAGTCACTTTGCAGAATACACAACTAAGAAGACGCGAAAGATGCGTACACCTTTGATGTTAAGCCCTACGGATGCTGAGAAAGGAGTGAGAAAGGCACAGCTGACCAGCCAGCCTAAGAAACCAGCATGCACATCTCGCTAATCAATCAAAGACCCTGTGATACTTGGGTGTTTGTTCTCCCGGAGGGCTTTCACTATTAATGTCGGGAAACTATAAACAGAAAGAGAAAGAGTAATATGAATTTTTTTTGCCAAATAAAATCCTGGCGCATCAACTTTAGAATCTAAAGCTTAGAGTAATGAGATATATCACCCTGATATCTAATTCTTAATCATTCAGCGTGTGAAATGTGTAGAGGTGAAATGAGGCAGCACTCACTGTAGACATCTAGCCTGGCCGTGCAGGACACGATGCCTGCTTCGTTCTTGGCTGACACGGTATACCACCCAGCGTCGTCCTTTGTGGCTCCCTGAATGAGCAGGCAGATGTAGCCATGATTATCCTGGTGCATGCTGCAGAAAAAGATAAAGTCATTAGGGCTCTAAATTTTTAAAAAGTGGCTTTGGACATGAAGCATCATTTTTAATTAGGTCATTAGAAACGGAATTGTGCGAGCAGCAGATAGATAATAGGATCATACTTATTCTAGAGAGGCAGCTAGCCCCATTAAGTTAATGGGAGAGCAGAGCAGACCTCAAGAGGGCGAATAAATCCATGCACTAATTCCTAAGGGAAGACCTGCCTTTACAAAACCACCGGCGGCGGGGCTGCCAGTCACGGGAGCAAATGGATCCATCTTTTCTTTTCGATATACGCATTTCGAAAATGCAACTAGATTAAGTCAGAATCACCTTTGTTACATACCAAAATCACGCTCCTCCAAAGCTTAAGCCTTACACTTGGACGAAGTGTGACTCTTGTCTTGCATATCGGTGGTGGTAATGTGTGGCTTTTACACTCACCGATTTGCATACAGTATCTGATGTATTTTTAATACCTAGCACCAGGACTGTGCAGGTTATGGGGTTAGATGAAGCCACTGTGCAGTCTCACCTTACTCGCTCAGTGCTGTGAGTGAGCGATTCATTTTCTTTCTTCCAAAATATCTGAGGGGGTGGCACTCCCGAAACCCGGCATTCGAGCCGCACTGGGTACCCATCAGCAACCCCCGTGTTCTGCAGCTTCTCAATAAACACAGGGGCCTTGTGTGCTTCTTTAGCTAAGGGAACACGAGATGAAATTATCTGTTAGTGGCATACCAAAGGGTCACGGCAAGCAACTCAGGAGCTTTAGAAAAGACTGAGTAGCTCTTTTATGAAACTGTTTTCACATCGGGCGGTAAGAGGTTGGCCATCCCCTCAAGCAAAGGTCTGTCCGCTTCATTCCGCTCACGTTATTTCCTCAATTAATGCAAGACTGATAGGCCCACACAGTGCCCCGCCATTTGCTCCTCAGAATGCCTGCCTGACAGGCCTCAGAGATTCCGAGTCATTGCTAGCAGCTGCTGAGAGCTTTGCTCTAATTAAGGCAACAGGAGCGCACAGGCCTTACCTACTGCTGCCACCTAGTGGTATTGAGTATTTCGGCACTAGGATTCCCTGCCAGCCACTGGAAATGCTTATTTTTTGAAGATTTAAAATTTGGACCTCATAACGTCCTTCCTTAATGATGGAATCCGTTTCTTTGTCAACTAATTTGTTTCAGCAAGGACAAAGGAATCACAGGCCACCTACCAGCAACCACAAGCTCCAGGTTAAACGAGTTCTGTCCTGCTCTGTTGGTGGCAATACATGTGTAGATGCCAGCGTCCCTGGACGTGACTGGCTCTATAATGAGGGAGTGTACCCCATTCTCACGGACCAGCATCTTGTGAGCACTGTCGGGGCGGATGGGCTTTCCATCTAGTTGCCAGCTGAGATCTGGGGTTGGTAACCCACTGACCTAAACCAGAAAGGAGATATGCATGAACTTCTCCAATAAGAAAACAATCAAATCACCAAGAGTTATGGATCCAGAGTCAGTTCCTCTTTCGGTAGCACAAACGACAGCTTTTTCACATTACTCTGTTGTTTAAAATCTTCCGTTACTCTATTGTTTAAAACCTTTCTGTGGTTCCCTTAAGCACTCAGGCGTGCTCTTCTAAACACCTCTTACAGAACAATTGAGAAATAAGTAAAACAGGGGTTAAAACATATTTCTGTCATCTTCTTATCTCACCTACAACTATAAACATTTCCAGGCGATGATGGCTTGGAACTCTGAGCTCTTTGGAAACATGGGCCGTACAATCTTTATAACAACAACACTCAGCTGGGAAGCTTCCCATCAAGGAGTGGACATCACCATGGAGATGTTAGTTACTGCATCCATTAGTACACAGACCTATTATTATTTTATAATCCTTGAAAATGAATAAGAGCAATTTGAAATTACTCAGAAAGTCAGACAAATTAGCATCACAATGGAGACATCCAGAAATCTTAAGAGGTTGGGTTGCAGTTGAACCGAGAGCAGATAAAAACACATTCAGTTGCTAGTACCACGTTGCATTGCTAAAGGAAGGGGCAGAGGCCATCTGCTGGCTTTGTATAGGGTTGCCCTTGATTTTAGAGTCGAAGAGAAGTGAGGAAGACTTGATATCCCTCTTTCCTCCTACTCTACTAGTGGGATAGGATGTATTCTGCTACCCAAAGATTATTGGATCATAAAACAATCTAAAACCATTGGCTTATAAAACGGTTCCTTTGAAGCACTAGCTTTGTTTAAATCGGTCAGAGAACCCATACAGTTCATCCTGCCCCATGGTAAGTATTCATCCCTACTACCAACAAGGTGTCTCCGACACGTGTAGGCACATGTGGGAGAACGTAAGGGGAAAAAACACAAGGAAATCATAGGCTAAAGGGATGGGATTTCAAAAGAGCAGTAGTTAGGAAGTGGTTCCTGAGGCAGTGTGCCGTGCATCCTCAGCTCTCCGCATGTGCCCTCTCCCTGTGGGGGAGACATCAGAAGTGGTACAGACATATCAGAGTAGACAGGTAGTCTTGACTGGGCTCCAGGTCCTGGGGAGTTTATAGCTTTTTCCCACTTTTCTGGGTTTGATAACAGACAAGCAGGATCTGAGGCCCCAGTGCAGGAAGGCGTTGATGGGGTCCTTTCAAAACAGGAAGAGCTGTTCCAGGGGGCAGCCTTACTTAAGCTCCAGCAAAAGGAGCATGCCCTGTTCTCATCACCCTAGCTCTTCCAGTGAGTCACCACAAGTTAGCCACAGATCATCGAGCAGTCCGTGCTCTTGATCCATGGGCAGATGCAGAGAGGAGGGCACACTTGTTATCTATTGTAAGTGTGAAGGGTTCAGGCTTACTGCTGAGAGGGATAGTGCCTGGGAATGGACTGCAGGGGCTGTGGCGGGAGGGGCTCTGTTCAGGGTTTGACTTATTACGATTTTTTCCTCTTTCAAATCTTAAATACATTGAAAATTTCCTTTGGAGTGGGTAGCAGTGTGCGGTGTCTGTTCATATGGCAGGGCACCTGTTTTCTTCTTCTGTTTTTGGAACAGGGTTGCATGTGGCCCAAGCTGGTGGTGGCAAACTTTGACCTTGTGATCTTCCTGTTTCTACCTTCTTAGTGCCCGTATCACAGGCTTTTGCCGCCATACCCGCTGACTTCTATATTTTCTTTAATCCAGGTCATATCGTTGTAGTGAGTTCAAGTAGTAATTATTTTAATTCTCAATATTCTTTTAAAGGCAGAGATGGAAGGACGTCTATGTTGCTGATTAGAGCAGTAAATAGTAATGAGGGTGCTACGTATCACCACATCACCTACACCCAATCTTGCTACATGCTTATGTTTTAAGATTAATCTCAGACTTGCTCTAATTGGACTTCTATGTAATGCAGTGCATATTTTTTTTTAAAATATTTTTCTTATGTTTCTTTCCTTCCCCTGTTCTTCTGAAACAGGCCTGCCTGTGCAATGCTTACTGCCTTATGTTTCCCTGTGATTATCAGGCTGGCCTGGGACTCTCAAAGATCCACCTGTCCCTGCCATCTGAGGGCTGGGAGTAAGGGTGTGTACACCACACCTGGCCCACAATTCTGTTTTTAAACCTGCAATTAATAACAACCTCAAATATCATCATTTCCTTTGGTGACTAGAAATACCATCATATAGGTTATATTTGTGAATTAACTTAAAACTTAAAATGTTTATTTAGAAAATGGGCAAGCAAAAACTTTAGTTTGTATATTTGCATACATGATGCCCTAGAATATGCACACATCGTAGAATGTTGACATTGAGCCAAGCAGCACATCCATTGTCTCACATGTCTGTCTGTGTCTCCCTCCCTCCCTTCCTTCCTTCCTTCCTTCCTTCCTTCCTTCCTTCCTTCCTTCCTTCCTTCCTTCTTTCCCTCCATCTCTCTCTGTCTCTGTCTCTGTCTCTGTCTCTGTCTCTCTCTCTCTCTCTCTCTCTCTTTTTTTTTTTTGGTATGGCAGGAACATTTACAGCCTCCTGTCAGTCACTGTCATGTATTTGAAGGCTTGGTAATAACCACCATGCTGAACAATGGATTTCTTGAACTTCGGTCTCCTGATGGACTGACACTCATAGCTGTGACTGACGGTTTCCCAATCCTTCTCTGCCAGCCCTCAGTAAGCATCTGTTAACTCCTCCACTGCCCAGGTCCTTCACATTCTACATGGAAGTGACTGGTACATGAGGTCATGGAGTGTTTGTCTTTCTGAACCGGGGTCATTTCACTTTAACACAGTGTCTTCCAGAAACACCATACTTTCACAAATGATGGGATTCCTTCTTTCAGTATACATTACATAGGTATATTTTTAAGTCTATTTATCTGTTGCAGGACACTTAAATTGATTCTGTATCTTGGATAATGTGAGTGATATGAATCTGTGACTTGAGATTGCATTTTTTGTGGATCTATATCCAGCTGAATCATACGGTAGTTCTAACATATGAATCCCTATGTGTGGTGTTGTGCACATGTTTGTGTGCATGCGTGTGCTCGTGTGGGTAGAAGACAGAGGTCTATAGTTCTGCATCTCATTTTCAAGATAGGGTGGCTTATTGAACGAAGAGCTCACTGGTTGGCTACACTACCCACACGAGCTCTAGGGGTTACCTGTGTCTACCTACCCCACCAGCAGTGGGTTATAGAGTACCAGCTTTCTATGTGGGTGTTGGGGAAATCTGAATTCAAGCCCTCATGTATGAGCAGAAGATAATTTACCAGCTGACTTTTTTTACCTGACACCAAGAAGTGAATGCTTAATAATTAATTAATTAATTAATTAATTCACTCGCTCACTCACTCACTCACTTGTGGCAGGGTCATGCTGTTGACCTGCCTGCATTTCATGCTATTGACCACTGGTTGTCCTGCTTTTCAGGACACAGTTTATTCAGGGCCATGCTATGTTCATTTGTGACAGGATCATTCTCTGGTTGTCCTGGAACTCATTATACAGACCAGGCTAGCCTCAACCTCAGAGATCCACCTGCTTCTACCTTCTGACTTTTAGGATCAAAAGCATGAGCCACCCCCCCTCCCCATATATTAACTCTTGATTAAAAATAAATAAATGCACTGACATTCAACCTGTGTTTTATTCTATAAAATGTACTACATTATTAATTACTTTCTTTTCTTTTGTGTATGTTCTTAGAAGACCAAATTTACTTAAAAAAAAAAAAGAGTAAGCAAATAAATTTGATTGTTTCAAAGTAAAATTTTAGGATTGAGCTAAAGCCCCAATCCCTTTGTAGGGGTGTTTTGATGCTCAGGTCCTGTTCCCTAGTTGGTTCTTGATCTGTGCTATGTGAAAGAAGCCATGGGCCAATTGCTGAGTGGAAAGAATAGACAGGACTTCCAGGTCCCTGAAGGAAGCAAAGCGATTCAAGGAGAAAAGAGGGAAGGTTATCATGCTTCTGAGGGAGAAAAGGTGACCATCCATGTGAGATCTTGGATATTCCTACAGGCTGGTGGCCGAGAGTGTTTATCAGGAGCTAGATGTAACTGAGCAACTAAAGTTGAGGGCAGGTGGAGAGGTACGGAGATAAGAATATTGATAAAGTGGGGCTGGAGAGATGGCTCAGTGGTTAAGAGCACTGAGTACTCCTCCAGAGGTCCTGAGTTCAAATCCCAGCAACCACATGATGGCTCACAACCATCTGTAATGAGATCGGATGCCCTCTTCTGGTATGTCTGAAGACAGTTACAGTGTACTTTAAATAAATAAATAAATACATAAATAAATAAATCTTTAAAAAAATATTGATAAAGGCATGCTTTTCCAGATGGGCAATAAGTAGCACTCGGCAACTGTGTCAAAAGGCAAGCTAAAATTGAACAACTGTGTGTGTGTCTTTTATCCATGGATTCAAGGGAAGCTGGGAGGGGCTGGTAGCATGGTCCATTCCTAGAGCTTGAGGTGGGATAGCAAAAGCTATACACAATACCCCTTATTAAAAATGAGGAAACACAAATGAACCTCCCATTCTTGTGGTCATTGGCAAAACCTCTCTCAAACTCAAGTTCTCTTTCATACTGATAAAGGAATCATACTTTCTACTCTAGCATCTTCAAGAGTGATGTTTTCAAAACTAATTAAGGCCACAGCGATGGCCTGTTGTAGAAATGCCAATATGTGTTATTCTCCTTTGATGTACATTAGCAGTGTCATGTGAATATCCATAAAACTTACTTCCTTTTCACTTATTTTTCTCCCATGTATTACACCCCACTTTTCCCTCCCTCCATTCCCCCAATCCCTCTCCCTGACTCCCCTCCCCCCCACAACCCACAGATCCACGTCTCCATTTCCCCTCAGAAAAGAGCAGGTCTCCCAGGGATATCTGCATACAGCATAACAAGTTACAGTCTGAGTGGGCACAGCCCCTCATATCAAGGCTGGATGAGGTAACCCAATAAGAGAAAAAGGGTCCTAAAATCAGGTAAAAGAGTCAGAGGCAGCCCCTACTCCCACTGTTAGGAGTCACACAAGAACACCAAGGTACACAACTATAGCATATATGCAGAGGACCTAGCTCAGACCCATACGTATAGGCTCCATGATTGTCACTTCAGTCTCTGTGAGCCCCTGAGGCTTGCTTAGTTGATTCTGTAGGCCGTATTCTCCCAGTGTCCTTGACCCTTCTGGCTCCTACAAATTTTCCTCCTTTACTTCCGTGGGATTCCCCAAGTTCCACCTAATGTTTGGTTGTGAGCCATGAAACTTATTTTAACAGCATTTTTTTTTCCAAACCTCTTTACCAAACTCTACAAGTAATCATTCTGCAATCCCAGAGAGAATCAGCAGATGGAGCCCAAATAATTTTAAAAACTACCCACGGTTAAGAGCTAAAGCTTAGGACAGTAACACACAAAGGATAGAAGGTGGAATAGGGGGAGGCTACTGGTAGGGGAGGGAACATCAGTGGGAACAGGGAGGCAGGTAGGGAAGGGGAGGAGCCGGGCTAGAAACCAACCCAAGCTAAATATATATGAAAATGCCATAAGGAAACCTGTTGGCAATGTAAGCTAATTTAAAATAGAGTCAACGGATTAAAAACTGCTGTAAGAAGACAAGTAATACAGCCAACATGGTGGTAGGGGCAATAAAAATGTAAGTAACTCTATAGCACAGTGTAATCATGAAGATCACTTGATGACTGGGACGCAAGGCAGATTTGTTGCCCTGTTGCTACAAGATGTGGGGAGGGGGAGGAGGGGAGGTGAAGAGAGTTAAGTATAACCTAGTGATTCCCTGGAGTTTGGCGCATGGAGTTCAGAGTAAACATACTTAACATATGTTTACAAGTAAAGAAAACCATGATGATAACTATATGTAGACACAGAGTCCGTTTCTCTCATGCTGGGTCATCTTACGGCAGGTACGGGCACACTCACCTTGCAGTCCATCCTGCAGAGCTTGCCTTCCTGAACGGTCAGGTCCCCAGGAGCCTGCAGGAAGTGAGGCCTGAAGAATCGCTCCTGAATGGGTTCGTTTTCATCTCCACTATCCCTTGATCGAGAGCGAGGCCTTGAAACAAGAAAAGAGATAGGTGGATAAATACAACATACATGGTAGTTATTTCCAAGAGACATAAGACCTGGTCTGAGTCCACCCGCCAAAAAATTTACACAGCAAAAATGAGACACGCAAACCTCGTTTCATTTGGAGGTTTATGGTCAATGTAATAGTCTCTAGTCAGCAGACTACTAAATACAAATCACAAAATGGAAATGGAGAAGGAGGTTACTATATTTGAAAATATTTTTTACCTAAGTAGCCATTTTCTAAAAGCTTCTGTTAGAATATGTTAGAAGTAACAGCAGCTTTTGCTCATGTTTTTTTTACTGATCCTTTCCCAATAGAAATAAATATTAACTTTTCACCATGATTTTACTTTTGTAGCTAATTATAAGGTCTTACTTTAAAAAAATATAATGTATTTCTCATCAAAATTCCCTTTCATGTTCTCTGGGAAAACAAATTACATTCTTAGGCACATTAAATTTTTCATTAGTTTGTATGCCCAAAGGCCTTATTTTCTGCTTTAAAAGAAGGTGGTGCGGACCTCTCAGGCTTGGAATGTCTTGTTACCAGAGCAATGGAACGGGAAGTAACAGCAGTTGAGACGTGAGAAGCCAAGCAAGATGTTCAGAACAAATTGTCAGAAACCATTAGGAAGATTACGTTTAAAAGCCCAGGGCAGGGTTGAAGCTCAGTGGAAGAGCGCTTGCCCCAGAGGCGTGAGGCCCTAGCTTCAGTCCTCAGTGCTGAATAGACTAAAGAAAAGAAAAAAAAAAGGCCCTATTTAACTAGGAAAAGAGTAATGGGGCAAATGCGACTTTCAGCTATGTCAGGCTAACAACGATCAGCTGTTTCATAGAATATAATATGTGACATATAACATGTGATATACTATATGACAGCAGGCTTGTCACTAACATGTGGAGAAGTTTAGGTGTAGTCTACTTATTGGACAGGTAGAAAAGAAGGACACAGAGTGACGGGCATAATACTAACGTGTCTTTATAGCCAGAGATAGAGATCTAGGCTCCCGGGAGCTGGTACTGCCACCGTGGGTACATGCTCGCTCGGCCCTTGTCAGGAGCAAATGCTCTGTGGTAGTCACTGAGTGATGCTGACGCCACTTGTCTGTCTCTCACCTATTTTTCCTGCTTATTTCTCCAGCAAAGGTGTCTACACTCAGGGCCTGTAATTTACACTTAGTGTTATTTTGGGAGGCTGGGTCTATAATACAGCTAACATGACAGGCTGACTGGCTGGCTGGCTTATCACATTTCTTTTAACATTCAAATATATTATTAAGAAGTGGTATCCAGTGCCTGCCTGCTGTCACTGTTTCAGCGTCTGTCATAGGCCTGGGGTGTAGACATTTGCTAGAGCACTTGGAGTCTCATGACATATCTTACCCATAAGACTTATGGTCTCACTGTGCTATGTTTCCAACAGAGTGACTTAAAGTGTACTCTCACCAAATCTAGCTGATTTTAAGAATACTGGTAACAGTGCATGACTGTCAGCCCTAGAACTGTTGGTTTACACTTGGTTTTGAACATACATGTGCTATTTGGTGGTGTTTTCATGTTCATGTGTCAGGTAAAGGCCCTTGTAAAGACTTTCTTATATTTTATAAATTGTGTCCTCCTTAATAACTATTGATGTGTAGCTGAATTGTTTGGACACATATCAGCAAGTGTTTGCTCCCTCCTAGTTGTAAAATGCAAAGAAGCAAAATAAGGAGGCCCTACTTCAAGTCTGTGTCCATTGCCATCCTATGACTGCCATAGCAATGGGTTCACAGTAATAAATGAATGAGAAGCAACCCCCAGGACCCCCAGAAAGGAGCATCTGAAATACCTTCTGGTGTGAGGATGGCCTGAGGGAGAGCGGGGACTGCGGCCTCTTTGGTTGACAGCCTGTACCATTAGCCGTCCTGTACAACTGACCCGACCCTGTCAGAGATATCAGGAGAAGACATTATGCAAACACGTTAGCCACCACACACTAGCAAGGCTTGTATCTTATTCTCTTTAAGACATAATTTCACAGTCATGTACCACAAGTGACCAAATGCCAAGTGCCCAAGTAAAACCATTTGCTGAAAGGATTCAGGTGACAAGAGACAGTTTTATTTAGGATGGCATTCAAAATGATACCCTCATTATTCTGCAAAATGAAGTTTTTCAAAACACAGGAAGCTAAAGTAGGACAGGAGGATATTTTTCTCTTGTGATGTTCTATTCTCATAGTCAAACATCTACTTGTGGCCAATTCTGAGATCAGAATTAAATAACTGTAGTTATCTCTCAGGGATTCTCAGTAATACATTCATTAACATTTAGTGTTATTGCTTTGTCAAAGCCATATCCTAAGGGATGCCTGCATGATAAAAATGAGCATCCTGTAAGAGGTGTGCATAGGCTGAGGTAAGCACCATGACAGTATGTCATTGTAGTTTCTGACAATAAACACATGCACAATTTAAAAGCTAGAAACAACTGAATGCCCAGAACATGTGAGCCACATGATAAAGGCTTAGCTAATCAAAAGTTGTATTTATCTCTCAAGTTTACCAACTGTAGACTTGCTAAGTTGTAGGTAGACATGTGCAATTCTTAGGGGACCCAGATGACAAGAATGAGTCCCCAGATATTACTCTGGAGTTGGTTGTAGCTTTTCTCATCACTATCATTCACAGGTAGCGACATCAATGAGTTCCTCCCCCCCCCCCCCACTTCTCAGAATGAGCAGATCTCCTTCTAACTTTCAATGCTGGCCAAACAGAAACAGCAAGAGAGGGACCACGAGAAGCAGAAGTGCCGTCAATGATTAGGCTTCGGGACTTCTAGCTTGAGATGAATGAGAAACCCATGTAGCAAGATGTCAATATAGACAGGCAATGCAGCAGTGTGTTCTGAAGACTCAGGTTCCAGCTGAGAGTGGGCAGGGACAGACCGACCGGATCAGAAGAAACAAGGAAGGATATCATAGCAGGAAACCCATCATGGGGTTTAATGAAGGGCAGGAATCCAGTAACCTGGTTCTCCAGTCTTTCCCAGCATGACCTCCTTAGGGATGCAGCTACTCAGAAGAGGCAGACATATAGGATGTAATGCAGACCAGAGTAGAACCGGAATTACTAGGCAGCAAGGGTATTGGCAACAATATAGTCTCCTACTACTAGGTGAGTGAGTACCCGGGCAGTCAACGCTTGCTATGAGGTCGGAGCTTCTGGGAAGAACTGAGTGCAGCATTGGGAGGGAGGACTAGTCCCCCACTGGAATAACTGTATCTGAAACCTAAGCTAAGCACAGGCTCATGATGAGCTCTCAGCAAACCCTCAAGACTCTCTAGAATAGCTGGAAATCAGGAAGTTAATCTCATCAAAACCCTCTAAATCTATACTAATTTGGGAAAGACCTATCTATGGCTTGCTTAGGAGACTCCTCTCTATTAAACACTCCACCGATATATCATGCTAGAGGTTTATCAGATGAACACATAAAATCTAAAATTCTCCTTTGAGATCCAGGACAAGAAAGCACTTTTTTTGGTGTGTTCCACTGACAGCTTCACTAACATGGGGCGTGGCTTCTGTATCTGTGTTGCTGATTGGACGGTGGAGTCCACGTCAATCAATACACCTTTCCTGTGGTGTAAAGCCCAGGACACATGAGACGTTTATATTAACCAGTTATTTACATAGTCAGATGATCAAAGAGTATAAATCAAATTTATACTTTAACCTTAGATTTGGAAAAGCAAATATGAATTGCTTAAAAAAAAACAAAAAAACCTCGTGTCAATTTGATTTCTGATTTTCTTCTACACACATGCATGCCTCACAAAGATGCTAAAAGGAAGATGTGACCATTTATAATCTTTCTACTCATATATTAACCTTCAACTCTGCATATAAATGGGGAGGGCTTGGTCTTCAAGGTAGGATTATATGTTTGATACTATGTTGTTACTGGCTAAATATATTATTTTATCAGGGAGATGGTTCAGTTGGGTAAGTGGATTGTTGTCAACGCAACAGCCTGACTTTGATCCCTGGGACCCACAGGCTGAGAGGAGAGACTGATTCCTACAAGCCACACCCCCCTCCCCACACACAAAGTCAGTAAATAATTTAATAAAAGAAAAATTGTAGTATGTTGCTAACCAATACAGGAACTCTTCAGAAAGCATCTAAACTAAGAAGTTATATGCTTTTAACTTTTTCCTTTGAAAAACAAACCTAGAATTCAGTGAAACCATTTCGAAGACACTGCTTGTGCGCATGAGGAGGAAGTTCAGGCAGGAGGTCTGAACTTCTCAATAAAAGGCTGCTCCTGCAGAATCAGCACCGAGTGACTTTAATCCTCCGGATAATCCAACCAACCACAGAAATCACCGCCATTATGCACAAGTACACAGTATTATACGTGCCTTTTAACTTTCAGACTTCCATCTGCTCGATTATTGTAATGCAAGCAAATGGCTAAGCAAAACCTAGCATAAGACCGGATGCTCACATAAACCCAACCAACATACTAATTTTCTGTATTTAACTCAGCTCTGTGTTACGTCTATTTCAGGTAGAAAAAAATTCCACTGAGTTTAGAGTTACAGTACAAGCAAGAAGTTTGAGTTACTGAAATGATTCTGTGTGGAACATCCAGCTTGTAGAGGTTACTGGATGCTTCATCACGTGAAGCCAGTTATTTACATGATATGAAAATAACATTTATGTTTCGTAGTTTATGAGCTTAACTCATGGCACACGAGCCTCTCTAAAAGCCCGCCACACTTGTGTACATCGCGCAATTTTGGAGGAAACATCAAACTGCAAAACAGCCTTCCCAACTTAAATGCAGCCTACGGTAACTTAGCAACACGACAAAACACAGCAAAACACTCATGTTTAGATTCAGCTGTGTCTTAAAGGCAGGATTAGAGCCTGAAACAAACTGTTTCTGTGATCTCTGAATTGGCAAAGTCTGTGGAAGCGCTGCACGATCATGCTAAGCTGTGTGATGCTCTGGTCTCTGATGAACTGCCCGAGTCATACACACAGAGTAGAACACGTCACCCAGATGGCGTGGGTTTAGAGCTGTGCGTTCTATCCCAAGTAAAATTTAGGGGTAGCTAACAGGATCTAGCCTTTTTCTTATTCCCTGAAGATTCATCAAGGGGGAAAAGTGTGCTGTTTTAAAGCACCCTGCTGAACATCACCATCTTCCTCTGTCTTTGGTTCTTAGCTCCTTCCTTGCCTGCTTTCTGTAACTATTTTCCATGGCTCAGGAACGTTCTGGCTGCTGTGTCATGTTACTGAATTAATTTTTCCACTCTGATCCCTTCCTCCTCCTTGGCCATTTCACATCATGTAGGCTACGGAGTATGAGCTATCTCCGCTTTAACCCCAAATGCTTTCAAAATAAGAAAAACAAACAAACAAAAACCCCGAGGAAGCTAAAGAGCACGGGCAGTAGAGAGCTGGCTGCAGTGTTCTGCCTGCGATACTTCATGCTTCAGAGAATGAATGCTTCTTGAGGGAGTGAGATTTTCATGTTGATTTGGTATCCACGTAGGACATTCTTATTTTAAATCACCAAAAGTCACAAGTTACAAGAACATGGCGAGTTCACTATGCAGTACCAGATGTTGTAAAGTTGTGGCTGGGTAATTAGTTTTAACATCATGTTTCCACAGCTACAGACCATCAGGTCTGCCAAAGTGTAGGCCATTTATCTAAATGGCCTGTCACTTGTTCTGGTTTCAATGTCACGTTTTCTTAAGGTGTAGGAAAATGAATCCCCCTTTGTCTATAAATGATGCACAAAGCCTACACCTAGAATAGCTGGACAGGGACACACCTGCTCTTGACAACTCAGGATGAATTAAAAAGCTTTTACTTTTGGAATTAAAATCGACCAGGCAGCGTGATCAGAAACTTGGGATAGGAACACTTGTGAAAACGTCACTAATTGCCCAGTCCTCTTCCAGCAAGGCTGAATAGAAACATCACCACAACCTGCTCCTAAGCGTCCACTTTGGAACTCAGACTTCCTTCATGTGGCCCGGCCCCCCTTTCGCTGTGGGGGAGACTGAACCTTGGTCTCTTGTGCCTGTGGGTACAGCTTCCACCTTTCCGCTTCCCATGGTTTGTGAGTCCTGGGTCTGTCTCCTGATGAAAACACCGCAGGCTCTGAGTATTTTGCTCCTCCTGGTCGACCCAAAACTTTGACTGTAATCGCCCTTCACTAAAATCATGGGAGGGCTGGGAGGGCTGGGATTTTGGTTTGCTGATGTCATCTGGTCCACTTCTACCATCTCCATTTTTTCAATCCCAGAGGGTAGTAGGTGAGCACTAAAGAGGCTGACCATGGGGGCTGGGCCTGGGGTTGATAAGGCAGAGGTACTGAGGCTTCGGGTGAGTGCAGTAATTGTTCTTTCCAATTGTCTCTTGGCTGTGGGTTTGCTGAGAGCAGAGCAGCTTTCCAGTTCATGTGTGGCCGGCAGCCTCAGCTGTGTTGTGGGTGTGGTCCTGTCTCTAGCTCACAGCTGGGGTGGTTGTGGCACAGCTGCTGTGAGATGCCCCACTTCTTCCAATGGGGGTGATAGAGGGAACAGCAGGAGGTCAGAAGACCACACAGCAGCAACTTCCTTACAAATTCCATCCCAATCAACTTGCCCGCTCTCCAACAGTAATACGGAGTGGACCTCTCCTAGAACTAACTGTTGACATCTTGGTCCCATAAGCTCTGCCAAGTGTCGGCTGCAGTCTTACGATGGGGGAGCTTGTGTCTCTGAATTGGAACAATGGTAACAACTAGCGTTTGCAGAAGGTACATGATAGGTCAAGTAAACCAAGTGCTTTTTACATGTACTGTATAAACACACACTATCATTCTTGCTTTCCACAGGAGGAAGTAGGGGGGTGAACTGATTCCTGAAGGCCATAGGTAATGAATGGCAGAGTCGGCAAGTGCTCAGGCTGCTGGGTGCTAGAGCGCAGCCCCTGCTCCTCTAAGACACCATCTGTATTGTGTTTTCTGCTTCCGTTCCCTCATTCCTTTCTTTTGTTTACAATATGGAGGGGTGGGAGGGCGTGGCTTATATATAGGATTTGTATAAGATTATGTTTTTAACTGGAAAATGTAAGCATATGTATTTATGAGTGTAATCTGATATAGGTATGCAGTGCGTACTGATCCAGTCTTTAGGAGTCTCCCTTTAACTAGTGACTGCTGTACAGTTGTAGTACAGTGTACTGTCTGTAAGCAGACACACCAACCCTTGGGGCTGGCTGGTGTCGTAAGCTCTGTGTTCTGCTTCCCTTGTTTAGAGCTCTCCCCTGCACAGGCAGAATTTGGAAGAGGACTAGAAGCAGATTCAACTGCAGTTTTACATCTGCATTCTTCTGTTCTGTAACACAACTTATTCCACTGACAGTTTCAAACATGCTAGGAAAACACATTGAAATTAATTGCAGGAACCAGTCCTGGCAAGTACGCAGAAGCGTCAATACCCTACAAATACTGCCAGCCATCCTAGAGGAGGAGTGGGATAGAGAACCCAACAGAAGATTCTGGGTTTTGTTGAGTTCTCCAGTATTTGTTTTCAAGCCAACAGAAAACTGACAGTTGAACTTTGTTAATAGTCAAGGAAATATACCAAAAACAAGGAAGAGAGAGAGAGAGAGAGAGAGAGAGAGAGAGAGAGAGAGAGAGAGAGAGACAAGTTTTACTTCTGTTCTCACCCTCAATCACACCAAATAGGAACATAAGCATTAGGGTGTAACTTTTACGCCCGTAGGTATGTGTTTGTGTGCATGAGTTCACAGATGTGGGCAGGTGTGCATGCACATGTGTGCTTACAGAGGTCAGAAGTCATTCAGCATTAGATGTCTTCCTCATTTCCTCTCCACCTTACTTTCTGGGATAGTGTCTCTCACTGAATCTGGAATTCAGTGATCGGGTTAGAGCAGCTAGACAGTAAGCCCCAGAGGTCTGCCTATGTCTGCTCTTTCAGTACAGGTATGGGAGGTGCCATCACAACCCAGCTTTTAATGTAGATACTGGGGATCAGGATATGGGTCCTCAGGCTCACGCAGCAGGTGATTTGCCCTGTGGGCTGTCACTGTACCCCACTTTAATAATGTGATGATTTTGACTTTTTTTCCAGGATGGTGGTCACATGGTCATTAGTGATAAAACTAGAACTTTAAGAAAGTGTGTTAATATAGACATTTTCTGATGACAGTGAAGACGTTGCTGTGCTTTTACATAATATGATTATCCGAGTAATTTATTTCAGTCTAATTTTGGTAGTACACACAGACTTCTTCGTAAAGAAACTGGAATTTGGGTAGGAAAAATTGTGTTGTACGAACTTTCAAGTCTTTGAGTTCTGCTAAAACATCATCTCCCACTCAAATACTAGCCAGGCCTGACTCTGATTCACTCAGAGGTGAAGCAAGATGGAGTACATTCATCCTGTTATGACCACACATTAAAATATCTTCTAACAATATCTCTTAGAGTAATGAAATATGAAATGATATAAATGGATTAGAATTTTAAAATATGACTTTCTTCATGAATTATATGATGCATTTGTTAATTTTAGTCCCTCTCTTTTAAATATATGACTTATATACTTAGGTGGACTTATGGAAATTACCTTGTCGCACATTGAGCTCTTGAGATACAAAATAACCTCCTATTCATTTTTTGTGTCCCTCATTCCCAGCATAGTGCTGCACGATACCCAATGACAAACGATCTACAGGCCGAGTTGGGAGTGTGATGCCTGGCTGGTTATTAAATCTAAAAAGACAATTGCTTTTCTGACCCTAAATCCACGATCAATATAAGAAAAACCATATCGCTACAAACAAATTCCAAATGTGTGCATAGGCGCTGCCAGCGGGAAGTCTACTGATGATTTAAATTCTGGACCCAGACTTCCACTGACGTTTTACATACATTTCTTTTTAAATAGTTTGTATGTACATGCCCCCCACTTGGTTTGTATCTTGTTCCCCTTCTTTATCTTCTTGCACGTAACTCTGTTGAAACTTTACAGTTTGTTCTTTTACAGGTCATTTTCTATCTCGAAACTTTGTCCACCCTCCACTGCAACCCCATAACCCTAATAAGAGAAGATCACATGAGAGACCCTTGAAAGTTTTTGTGGAAGGATGCTTGTGTGTGCCAGGATCATCCCTATAGGGATTCTTGATAGAATAAATGCTTGCAAAGCAAAGAAAGCTTCTATCACCGAGAGAGATGGATGCAAGATGTGGAAAACAGTTTTATAGGTTAAAACAAGTACAACTTCGCCTTTTAATTAAGCAGTTCCTGTGCCTAATCAAAGGCTGGAACCCCAGACACCACCAGAGCCCAGCCTCCATCTGTTTTCACCTGAGGGTTGGCAGCCATGATGGTGTAGTTCCCATCGTCGTCTAGGGTAGAGGCCGTGGTGTGGAGAGAGCAGGTCCCATCGAGGTCTCTCTGAATGGTATAGTGATCGCTCTTTGGAGAAATCTGCTTCCCATCTTTAAACCAATAGATCTGTTGAAGGAAACAAGGAGGCAGACTGAGCATGCGCTCTTCCCGGCTAGACGCACACCATTGCCCAGTCTTCAGAGCGCACTGTGAAAACGGCAAACCAGCATCTCTGCAAGAGACTGAATTGTGAGCTACAAAAGCAGATTCAACTTCATTTTAGTTTTTAAAAGTTGTGTGTATTGCATGTGTGCGTGCGTGTGTGCATGTGTGCGTGAGTATGTGCACACTTGTAGAGGCTGGAACAGGGCATCAGGTCTCCTGGAGCTGGAGTTGGACTGTGAGCCACCTGAGAAGGGTGCTGAGAGCCAAACCCAGGTCCTCTAAAAGAGTAGTAAGTGCTGTTGGTTAGGATTCTCCTTTAAAACCACATGGTTTTCCATTGTCATTTTCTTCTTGTAATCAAAAGGGGAAAAAAAGAGCTGACCAGTTCTTGACAGAAGCCTACTTTAGTCCCTTATGTTTTAAAATAATTTATTCTTTAAAATAAATATACATGAAATTTGAGAACACAAACTGACATTCTAATCCAACTCTGTCAAAGCATTTGGATCTGAGAATACCACTTAAAAGCTCTGTTGTTAGGGCCGGGGCGAGGATGCTTTCCATCTTTAGAAGCCACGTGGCAGGAGGGAAGTGACTCCTGTGGGTTGTCCTCTGACCTCTTTTTGTGCTCTGTCAAGCATCTCCCCAGAAAACGGAAAAACTTTTTCTAAAGTTCCCAGTTTTATAAGGTAATGGGACAGATGTAATAGTAAAGCAAAAGGGTGTCTGTCTAGCTAGGAGATAGAAGGAGCTGGAAGGGGAAGAGCCCAGGGAGGGAAGCAGCAGGAGCAAAACTCATGGCTGAGTTCATTCACCTAAATATAAATGAAAAACCTCCCATCCATTTCCTCTCATTAGGAAAAGACTGGACATATTTAGTCCTGAATGTTAGACTCTTACTGCAATGGTTTTTCTAATTCCTCCCTGTCTGCTTGAGGCAGGGTTTCATTATGTACCCCTGGCTGTCTTGGAATTCACTATGTAGATGAGGCTGGCCTCAAACTCACAGAGATCTGTCTGCCTTTGCTCTCTAGTGCTGAGATTAAGGGTATGAGCCACCACACCTGACTTTCTAACTCCATTTTTTTTTTTTAAGTTGGATCCAAGTTATAAAAACTGTATTATGCAGTAATCTCCAGAATTAGATTAACTTTTGGCTCTAAAATTAAATTATATAAGGCACAATCTCTCCTAGTCATACATTTTTAGTGATTTCATTATTTCTGATGAAACAAAGGTGCAACTAGAGGATTTCTTCCTCCTCCTTTGCTTTTTTTTTTTTTTTTTTTTTTTTTTTTTTTTTATTTATAGCAGTCCTTAAAAAGTGATGTTTTTTGCTTACCTTTGGCTTTGGATTCCCAGCCACTCGACACGTGAAAGTCACGGGCATCCCCTCAAAGATCTTGTAGTGTTTCAGCTTCATCTCAAAGAAGGGAGCTGCAGCGTTTTCCACAGGCACATCCTCATCCTGCACCTCATCTCCGGACTCATCCACAGGGGAGCGTTCCAGCCTGTACTCAATCTCACTGATCAGCCTCTGCTCACAGCTGGAGACTTTGTACTCCTAGGCCAGACACAGAGGGTCCACATCAGCATCTCCTGAGACGTACACCTCTCTCACTAACAAAAGGCAGGAAGGTGAGGGGAGGGGATGTCTGTTTTCCAGTGAATCGTGATCTGGGCTCAATACAATTTCATAGGATAGCAGAAAACATCTGAAGTTAAGTTTGTGTGATGTTTAAAATCACCTTAAAGTCCTATTCCCAAAATAAAACAAAAAAGTCACGAATAAATAAACAAGTAAATACCCACTGCTTTTCTTGAAAGGGGTGGAGAGGAACAGTTAAAAATAAGAAGGGAAGGCTATCTACTCTACACCCCTAGGAAGGAGACACCATGGTCTCTTCTATAGCGTTAAAACCATGTGGGTGCCACGCCCCTCCAGAAGGCTATCCATGTATGGGCGAGCAACTTCAATGGCGCACAGAATTTTCTCAAATGAATAAGGGGAAATAAGCACCACATTTTTCTATTTTTACTTTACAAATACACATATTACATATGGGCTCCCTTCTAAATCGGCAGCCCATCTTTTAAGCAAAAGCAAGATTGATTGTACACTTCACTCATACACAGAAGCAACACTAAGTTGGCTCTATCATTACACGCCAGTATTTAGGATTGGAGCCTGTGGTTTCCTGCCTGCAAATTACCATGAACACGCAATAGCCCATCATTGAATATTCCCAGGGTCATAGCAAGTAGGAGACGTTTGTGTTGTTCTGTTTTGAGACAGGATCTTGCTGTATAGCCTAGGCTGTCCTTCAGCTCGGCCATATGGCCGCTTCAGCTTTCTGAATGCTGGGATTACAGGTGTGCACTGCCCTGCTTGCTTAAGGGACTATTCTAATTATGCTTTTTTTTTTTCTTTAAAAAGTTACTAAACCTGAAAATAGTTCATTGGTTTGAGGGAAAGAATACAGCGGTCTGGATGAAATTATGAAACCGTAGTGTACTACAAGCTGCTTCATTTCATTTAATTATTATCAAATGGATCACCCCACTTCCAGAAGGGTGTCCAATGAGTCAAAACCTTCTCATGCCTTTCAGCTTAGTGTATTTACTCACGATAGAACTAAAGTCAAGTTTGTAGATAAGTGATAAGAAATAGGTTCATCTGACACCACATGAAATACTGATACCAGCCACAGTATTTATAATTACCACACAGCAGGAGAGACAGACACACAGACACAAAAGGAAGCACAGAAGGTCGGTACAGTGGGAGACTGGACAGAGGAGAAGGGTAGAGCTTAACCTTTTGACCATCCAGAGGAACCCCTACAGAAGCCCGAGGAGCCCCAGCATCCTGTAACGGCAGAAAACAAGACATGAGACTGGCTAGAATACGCAGCAGGGTTTCAAGGTTCCTTTGAAAGAATATGTGTGGTGGCAAACATTGCCTGAGCACAGTGACGTTTCCAGACTGAAGGAGGCCAGTTCTCAAGGTCAGGAGAAGGGCGAAGATTTCCCATGAACCTTTAGGCGTGCTTTAAAGCTTTGATAGGCCTCTTCTGTTCATTTGGTTTTTCTTGTGAGACCTACGTCTTCCAATTCCAATTGGGAGAAATAGAACTATAGAGTAGATCCACACATGACCTTTTTTGGTAGCTTCGGGGTTGTAAGATAGCCCCTTTGATCTCTGTCGCTTAGTTATTTATGATCACCTATATGAAAGAGGGCAAAGGTTCCCCTAATTTTGGCTGACGTTGAGAACATTATGAGGGCATTGATTAGCTTACTTCAAAGAGAAAGGGTGAAAAAGGGGTTTTCCATGCATTTTCATTAGAGCATAGGAAAGTTTGAAAAACACAAAGATACTAGAAAGGAAAACACACCAGTCGATGCCAGATCAGTATCACTAATATCAATTAGTTCATGGAGAGGCTCTACTATCAACCACTCAGCAGTGTCCAGTGAGTAACACCTACGAGGTTGACAAGACAGTAATCTTGCTTTTCTATGACTTGCCTGCTACTTGTCACACAAACGATCTCAAGAATAGAATCCATAAGGAATGTGGGGAGAATGGGTGGAATTGTGATTATTTTTCAGGAAGTTAGGAGCAATGCGGTACCTGATTGGCTGCTGTTTCTTCCGGCTCCTGGATGTTGAAGACATTTGCGCTGTCGGCACCGAGCAGGCGGCGAGCCATTCTTTCCTCATAGGTTAGCCTCTGCACAAAATAAGTCCCAGCAATACAGACTTAGGGGAAACTCACAATCATGCACTGCTCACAGAAAGGGAATAAATATATAAAACAGGGTTGGACGTTTTTCTGTGACGAGTCTCTCTTCAGCTTCCCAGCTGTATCTGAAAGAGTCTGCTGCTTTTCCTGGCTTTGGTCACTTTGGCTTTTCTCCCCCGCTTCTGCTCCATGCAGTCTAAATCCGATATTGGGAGATGAGATAACTAATCCTGGCATCTACCACCTGATATGACACAGATCCATGGGAATCATCAGCGACAAGGCTAAGATCACATAGGATAGCTGTGTCTTTCTTATCTTTAGGGAGAAAAAAAAAAAAACACCACCAAAACCAAACCAAACCAAAACAGAAGAAGAAGGATGCTTTTAAGACAGCAGAAGAAGGCTTAAAGGAGATGTTCTTTTCAAAGGCTGTCCTAGACTTCCGAACATCCATGCTGGCCTCAGCCAATGACAGAAAGAAAGCTGCTCAAAGGGGCAGCAAATGGAGCCCTGAGAGAAAAATCAGATGTTGCGGGCAGAAACAATGCTACCAGTCAGTTACCACCACACGTGACACACAGAATATGCTCCATCAACATGAGCACACTGCCTTGGCCGCTGTGCAGTGGAAGCAACTCGAAGCAAATATAATTCACAAAGAATTGTATCTGCACATGGATGAAGTAAGTCTGTGCCAAAGCCAGCATCCAGCATCCTCAGTTTGCAGATGTGCACTGCTTGCCCACTGGGAGGAAGAGAGTACTGTTGCTGCCTCTAGCAGTTGGCTGGTAATTCTGCTGGACCATTCCTATGTGGAATGTGGCAGCAGTTTTGTTGTCTGCTAATATAATTTCTGTACTTGACTGTGGGTCCTATGTGCCTTAGAATTATGGATCTGGGAGGAACTTTGAGAGTCCACAAATCTCTTTAGGGGCCTTTTCCAACAAGGGATCAGTTAGAAATAAGGAATAATTAGTAGGGTAGAATCTGTAAAATATAAAAGTACAAGCATTATTTCAGATGACCCTTCAAAATGCCTGAATGTCAACACAAACACTGTTCAACGTTCTCTAATCAGAAAAATATGTTGGATGAATTTACAGTTTCCAGTAATTGCTGATTCTCATCCCAGCTGAAACTGGGAAGTGAAAAAGACCAAATGCCAAATAGCCCTAAGGTTGAAATTATTTCATTTGCTAAAGAAATGGCAGGGGACAAGAAGAGGGTGGCCGAATGCTTCAGGGCGTGATTTGGTCCAGTACAACTATGCAAAGTGATTTTATCAACTCTGTTAAGACAAGGGAGTTCAATTTTCAAATGGGCTCTTATTGCTTTTATCATTGCTCTCTGACAAAGTCTTCCATATGCTCTGGTGGAGAATTTTATCACCATCCATGGGAGACCTGTTCTGCATAGGCAGAAATAGCGACTGCATACCTACTCCTTCACCAAAAATGCCCCTGCTTCCCACAGAAGTCAATCTCACTTCACAGTTTGGTTTTGATGTCAGTGTGATATGTGGAAATACAAGCTCTTGTCTATAGAAGCCAAAATAAGTAACAAAATATTATGTAATGGTATGAACAACTCATTTGAGAATCCCTTTTTATAAAAAGGAACTTCAGTTTCTTGTTCTAAACTATCAAATCAAGGTTATTATGAATGTTTACTTATTGCTGAACAAATAAATATAGATAATACATAACTATATGGTTATAAAATATATACAAACCAATAATATGGTTGAGCTGAACCTTATGAGAAGTTTTATTTTTAGTCCAAGAGGATCCTCATCCATAAGGAATACTTAAATAAAAGACGGTTTGCGTTGGGGATGAGTTGGAGGGATGCCCTCACCTGGCTAAAACAAAATTCCCATAAGCATCTGTTTTAATCTTCCAACAGCTTTTGTTGACAGAATCGGGGAAAGCTTCCAGAGTGTGTGCAATCACTGGTTAGGGGTGGGGGTCACATATTTCCTTCTTTTGCAGAGCCTCAGGACCCAGTGAAACAAGCATCACAAAGCTTGCTAGAAGCTTCATCCTTCTTAAGATTAAGAGCCCTTAATCACTAGTGTCATGATGAGAAATCCCACAAACCTAGAGCATTTTCTGTTCTGAAGCAGCATCTGAGATGGTTTTATGCAAGCTTATTTTTCTGGTATTTCATGATAAAGCCAGAAA